>JAPZIH010000904.1:0-118165 GCA_027410445.1 Discoglossus pictus
ACAAAATAAATTAACCGCTTCATAGCCAGCGAGAATATCCTATAAGATGTATGAAGTACTCATTATACTTATATACGAGGTCTCCAACACGAGGGTCCCATCGCCTGCCTTATAAACACGTCTGGTCTTTATGACGCGCCTGTCTACTCCTTAATATGTTCAGATATTTACGTCTCTAATTATTAACCGTATCTTATCTCAAACCTTGCCTGATCAGTACGTGATTTGTGATGTCCGTCCCACTCCCAATCACAAATAAACCTTAATATAACTTTATAATTACAGGTGTAACTCGCAAAAGCGTTTATTTGTGTCCACTAAAAAAGCTATCACTATATACTGCAATACTCTCATTATATATATATACACACACGTATTGAGGTGGACACAGATATTTAAAACTAAATAGGAAGCTTATATATATATATATATATATATATATATATATATATATATATATATATATATGAGAGTAATAAATAGATATAAATAAATATCATAACTGTATTTCCCGGAATTCTGAGCAGGAAACAGTTTTTTTAACTTGTTTTAGACATTCAAATGTGAACACAGATGTACGATTTATTTACTGTACGGTGGAGGCTTCTATCGCTCTTTTGCCCACCATATATTAAATGATTGTTGTGGTGAACTATATATATATATATATATATATATATATATATATTTTATTTTTTTATTTTATTTTTATTAATTATTTATTTATATATTTTTTTATTTATTAATTATATATATATATATTTTTTATTTTTTTTATTTTATTAATTATATAAATAATATCACATTCGCTTTATATTTGTAGTACCATAATTATTTTCAAGGGATACAGTAAATACATCAAAATAATAACCACAACACAATTAAACATATTGATACATTTACAGTCAATTAGATGTAAGTAATAAATTCTGTTTCCTATGTTATTCCGCGAAGCCTTTTTAAATGGAGCACAAAGTAAGTTTCCGCTGATAGATAACCCCCTCGCAAGCATGTCAGGATTACGGAAGATTACTTACGAAGTTGGCAGTGAGATCGAGTCTGGTGATTTGGACGTCGTCTGCGGCGCCATGGCAAGCAAGTCCCAAAACCAGCAGCAGGTAGCATGAGGGGAGGAACAGGCAGGACACATATCCCTGGATTCCCATGGATTCACATTAAGTTCATGGTGGTGGGAGCCCACTCACAATATTTAGCAGGGTCTGTGGAACCTTCTCCACGACATATCCTCTGCGCACTGTGTCACTTTAGTGCTACAGCCGGCTGGGTCACATTTTTTTGGCTGTCACCTGCATATCTCCATCTCTGTCACCACCCCAGAGAGCTCCAGCACTCTCGTCTGTCTACCTCTCATGCTCTAGCTCCGCCCCCCTGTGCTAGTCCGTCTCTACCTCCCGCCCTTCGTGTGTGCGTGTTTAGTGCGTTTCCTGGCAGCCGGCCTCTCCCAGCGATGACTCTTACCTGCCACAGGGTAAGACAACGCCCTCAGGACTGGCAGGAGGAGAGCAACCACAACAAGAACCAAAAAGACCCATCTAGTCTGCCCATTCTATCTACCTACAAAGTATTGGCTTATTTAACCTTATGCTTATCCCGGGCATGCTTACATTCCTTAAGCTGTTTAACTTTGCACTTCCTCGAGAAGTAAAGTTTCATTTTCTACCCTCCAACTTCAATTAACCTGCAAGCTAATAAGCGAATAAATGCGGCGGGATCTCGTGAAAATCCAGATTATTAATAAAAAAAAAAACGCACAAAAACTGAGTGAGCTGAAGTCTTAGAGATACAAGAGTAATCCCGTCTGAAATAACACGAAGTATGGCGGCTGCTGCCAGTCCAAGGTATACAAGAGTCAGCGGCTGGTATGAAACAGGATAGAATAGATTATAATAAAGGTTACAATGGGTGACATATCAGAATCAGGAAAGAAAGAAAGAAAGAAAGAACAAATGAAAGAAAGAACAAAGGAAAGAAAGCAAGAAAGAACGAAAGAAAGAAAGAACAAAGGAAAGAAAGAACAAAGGAAAGAAAGAAAGCAAGAAAGAATGAAAGAAAAAAGGAAAGAAAGAACAAAGGAAAGAAAGAACGAAAGAAAGAAAGAACAAAGGAAAGAAAGAACAAAGGAAAGAAAGAAAGAAAGAACAAATGAAGAAAAAAATAAAGAAAAAAATAACAAAGGAATGAAAAAAAGAAAAAGAAGACATAAAGGAAAGAAAGAAAGAACAAACGTATAAAGAAAGAAAAATGAAAGAACAAAGGAAAAAAATAAAGAACAAAGAAAAGAAAAAAGAAAGAAAGCACAAAGGAAAGAAACAAAGAATGAACAAAGAAAAGAAAGAAGGAAAGAAAGAATGAACGAAGAAAAGAAAGAAAAGAACAAAGGAAAGAAAGATAGAACGAAGGAAAGAAAGAAAGAATGAACGAAGAATGACAAAGAAAGAAAGGCAGATTGAATGAAGAAAAGAAAGAAAGAAAGAAAGTACGAAAGAAAAAAAGAATGAACGAAGAAAAGAAAGAAAGAAAGAAAGAATGGATGAATTTGTTTATTCTGATCTGTTGTGAAAATGATTGTTTTTTCCTTTTTCCTGTTATCTGTACGTCATAGACACATTTTAACTTAGGGATGGGACAAAAGATAATCAGGGAGGGTAAGAGGGAGCATGCCCTTCTGGATCACTACCTTGTTGTTGTGAAGGGACTTTTGCATATCAATGAAGCTGTGAGCTAAACCGTGTAGGGTCACCCAACATAGGCAGGTCATAGCAGAGAGGTCAGACATTCACGGTCCACTGGAGAAGGAACTGGCAACCTACCGCAAAGACATAACAATTGATCCTGGCATGCTGAGGTTCATAGGGTCATGGAGGGTCAGATATGACTGAACAACTAAATAACAACAAAAGAGGGAACATAAAATAAAAATAAATATTTGTAGAAAAAATGAATTATTTTGAGCGCACTGATTGACCGCGTAAGGTATGGCGTGATATGAAGATCTTGTGATTATTGTCATGAGGATTCGCTTTATTCAATAACATTTTAGTGGTAAAAAGGGAAAGAAGCTTTACTTTAATATACTGGGTCTGCGCACAGACTGAGCAACCAATCAGATGTGTGTATTGCTTATTCTACATGGTCCTGTATTGCGTCATTTACAAACTTATTTTATAATAGTCTGATCTAAGCCCTAATATTTTATAACTGCTCTTGGGGTCAATTAGTTATTCACCTGTGACAGGTACAGCGATCAGGTGGAGTAACCCGTCCATAACTCAGCTGGTGCAGCGCCCGAACACGCCCTAATTACCGTTGGTCTCAAGGCGGTCCTTATAGAATGCTTTTATTGAATGAGTACCACTTCCACTGGAAGGCTGCTCCCCCCCAACTACCTGCTCTCACTGGTGCATGATTTACACAAGTTCTGAGCTTGTTTTTTTCTTGTTTGTTTGTTTGTTTTTTTGCATGAAAATACATATTATTAAGAATAAATAATAAAATAGCCATTATAACAAGAAAATAGATAAAAAATTGTTTTACATTCAAAATAATGGAGATAAAAAGGTTGTTGCGGCGAAGAGGGTCACAAGATGCCGGACCCGTCAGTGAGGACAGAGGAGAGGAAACTATTAGATCTGTTGTAAAACTGGACCCTGACATTGTGTGCGCTGCTAGGACCTTGACATTCTGTGTGCCCTGCCAGCACCTTGGCATTGTGTGTGCGCTGCCGGGACCTTGGCATTGTGTGCGCTGACCCTGACATTGTGTGTGCCCTGCCGGGACCCTGACATTGTGTGTGCCCTGCCAGGACCCTGATATTGTGTCTGATCTGCCGGGACCCTGATATTGTGTGTGCCCTGCCGGGACCCTGACATTGTGTGTGCCCTGCCAGGACCCTGATATTGTGTCTGAACTGCCGGGACCCTGATATTGTGTGTGCCCTGCCGGGACCCTGACATTGTGTATGCCCTGCCAGGACCTTGGCATTGTGTGGGCTGCCGGGCCCCTGACATTGTGTGTGCCCTGCCAGGACCTTGGCATTGTGTGTGCCCTGCCAGGACCCTGACATCGTGTGTGCCCTGCCAGGACCCTGACATCGTGTGTGCCCTGCCGGGACCCTGATATTGTGTGTGCCCTGCCGGGACCCTGGCATTGTGTGTGCCCTACCGGGACCCTGATATTGTGTGTGCCCTGCCGGGAGCCTGACATTGTGTATGCCCTGCCAGTACCTTGGCATTGTGTGCGCTGCCGGGCCCCTGACATTGTGTATGCCCTGCCAGGACCTTGGCATTGTGTGTGCCCTGCCAGGACCCTGACATCGTGTGTGCCCTGCCGGGACCCTGACATTGTGTGTGCCCTGCCGGGACCCTGACATTGTGTGTGCCCTGCCGGGGCCCTGATATTGTGTGTGCCCTGCCAGGACCCTGATATTGTGTGTGCCCTGCTAGGACCCTGACATTGTGTGTGCCCTGCCGGGAGCCTGACATTGTGTATGCCCTGCCAGGACCTTGGCATTGTGTGCGCTGCCGGGCCCCTGACATTGTGTATGCCCTGCCAGGACCTTGGCATTGTGTGTGCCCTGCCAGGACCCTGACATCGTGTGTGCCCTGCCGGGACCCTGACATTGTGTGTGCCCTGCCGGGACCCTGACATTGTGTGTGCCCTGCCGGGGCCCTGATATTGTGTGTGCCCTGCCAGGACCCTGATATTGTGTGTGCCCTGCCGGGACCCTGACATTGTGTATGCCCTGCCAGGACCCTGATATTGTGTCTGATCTGCCGGGACCCTGATATTGTGTATGCGCTGCCGGGACCTTGGCATTGTGTGCGCTGCCGGGACCCTGACATTGTGTGTGCCCTGCCGGGACCTTGGCATTGTGTGTGCGCTGCCGGGACCTTGGCATTGTGTGCGCTGCCGGGACCCTGACATTGTGTGTGCCCTGCCGGGACCCTGACATTGTGTGTGCCCTGCCGGGACCTTGGCATTGTGTGCGCTGCCGGGACCCTGACATTGTGTGTGCCCTGCCGGGACCCTGATATTGTGTCTGCTCTGCCGGGACCCTGACATTGTGTGTGCCCTGCCGGGACCCTGACATTGTGTGTGCCCAGCCGGGACCCTGATATTGTGTGTGCCCTGCCGGGACCCTGATATTGTGTCTGCTCTGCCGGGACCCTGACATTGTGTGTGCCCAGCCGGGACCCTGACATTGTGTGGCCTGCCGTGACCCTGAAATTGTGTATGCCCTGCCAGGACCCTGACATTGTGTGCCCTGCCAGGACCCTGACATTGTGTGTGCCCTGCCGGGACCCTGACATTGTGTGTGCCCTGCCAGGACCTGTGAATGGTACAAAACAAATACATTGAATTAATCCTATTATTTTATTCAGTGATTCCCAAACCCCTCCTCAAGACCCACCAGACAGGACATGATTTTGGTCAGACACTGTGTGAATACACAGGAGAACCAATTTAAGACACCACTACCAGTACTAGTTGCCTCATTTCAATTCACACAGTGTTTGACCTAAATCATGGCCTGTCTGATGGGTCTTGGGAATGACTCTTATATGCAAACCACAATAGCCATTGACTGTAATTCAATATGTAAATATACTCTTAAATAACTAATAGCCTGGTAAATGATCTTGTCTTTGCAAAGCTTCTTGTGTACTAATGGGCTTTGCATTGCTGTGATTAAATGCTCTGGCAGCTGTAGAGGTCACATTCCAATTGTACAGATAGAAGCTTCCTGTGCAAAGTCTGTTCCAACCTAAGCAGAAACAAAATGGTAGACCCCACAGTAACACAGTAACATGTAAATGGTAATATATTAGAGCCTGTGTCATTTTTTTGTTTTTACATTTTAAAAACATTTAACCAATTTTTAACTGTAGTTATTTAAGAGTATATTTACATATTGAATTACATTCACTGGGGTAAAGAGGGCGGCTCAGAAAGGGTGAGGACCTGTCCATCATGTTCCAAATTGCTGAACACTCCATTTCTCTTCCAAACAAGGAACTAATTAGACCTGTAGCTGCTTTAATTAGAAAGCTATATAAGGCAGCTTGTGAGACGCCGCCAGGCCAGTGTAGTCTCAGGGATGTGGGAGACCTCTGCGTGCTGTATAAACATGCGCCGAAAGAAAAACTATATTTTGTTAAAAAGTGTTGTGTTTGTTACATTGTATCACTGACAAGAAAAGTCACTTATTAACTGAGAATAAAAACTGTTTTTAAAATCCATCCCTGAAGGAAACAACAGTTGTTACAGTATGGCGGTGAGTCCCTGTATCTTGGCGTTACAGTATGGCGGTGAGTCCCTGTATCTTGGCGTTACCGTATGGCGATGAGTCCCTGTATCTTGGCGTTACAGTGTGGCAGGAAGTCCCTGTATCTTTGCATTACATTAAATTCACCCAATCAGGAGACGCCAAATGTGAGCCAATGAGAAAGGGATACACCCCAAAATCCCACTTTGATTGGATAACGCACCGGTCAATCTTTATTTGAACCAATCAGAAGGCTTTATTGCCATCAGCTAATCAAAATGGGATACACCCCCACGGGTGATTGGCTGAAGACATCTGCGCCTTCCCATTGGCTGTAATACTGATTGACATTGACAACAGCCAATGAGAAGGTGCAAATGTCTTCAGCCAATCCGTACGTGGGGGTGTATCCCATTGTGATTGGCTATTGTCAGTGCAACCAATCAGAATGCGCTGATGCCTCCAGCCAATCACCCTGTGGGGGTGTATTCCATTGTGATTGGCTGAAGGCATCTGCGCCTTGTGATTGGTTTAAATAAAGTTTGACAGATGCATTATCCAATCAGAGTGGGATTTTAGGGTGTATCCCTTTCTGATTGACTCACACATTGGCGCCTCCTGATTGGGTGAATTTAATAGACAGCGTTTTCAACCAATCAGAAGGCGCCATTGCCTATTTTCTACCGGAAAAAGTTCCGGGAGGCTCATTAGCATCGGGGAGGTCCGTGAGTGCGGATCTCCATTATTTTTTTTATTTTTATTTTTTTAGAGCACGATTTCAGGGCGTGGCAGAAGATTAGGAGGCCGTAGACATCGCGGGGAGGTAAGTACAATGTAGATTCTGTTTATTTTAGTTTGTTTTATGTTTATTTATGTGTCCTAATGTTATGTTTTTTTTAACAGGGGCCGCACCGGAGAAGAAGAAAAGAAGAAGGTCGGGACATGCTGGAAAGGTGAGTAGAATATTTATAATGTTTATAATGTTTAGTTATTTACTGTAAATGTGTTGCACTAATTTTTTTTATTTTTTTTCCCTAGGTAGCTGATCTGAAGGGATATCTGCAAAGATAAGTGGTCTTAATTATTTTATTTTAGCTTAGAATTAGAGTATTTTATATATAGATAGCCTGTATTCTATGTTAGCTAGGGGTATGTGTTTTATATAGATAGGATGTATTGTATATTAGATTCTGGTATTTATTTAGATAGATTGGGGGATGTATATTAGGTAGATAGGATGTATTGTATATTAGATAGGGGTGTATTGTATTGTATTTAATTTTATTTGTATTGTATGTATTGTATGTATTTCCTGTTCAGGTGTGTAATTGTTTTTTTTTTCTGTAGTGGGGGGGGGGGGGCGGTTGTAATGTATTTTTTTATTTTCTGTAATGTTCCTTTTCTTATTTTTTGTGACTTAGGTTTTTTTATTTTCTGTAATGTAGATTTTTTATTTTTTATGATTTCATTTTTTTTATTTTATGTAATGTAGATTTTTTATTTTTGGTGACTTTAGTTTTTTTGTTTTCTGTAATTAGAGTGGTGGGGGGTTATTAGGGGTTAGGTAGGTAGTGTAGGTGTTAATAGGTTAGTGTAGAGGGTGTTTAGTTGATATTTAATATTTTATTGGGGGGTATAGTGCAGTGTAGTGTTTATACTTAGTGTCATAATGGTATTTTTTTTATTTTTATTACGGGTCCTTTAAGGACCTTTACGGTCCTTTAAGGACCCGTAACGCGTGAATTTAGAATTGTCATTGTAACCGCATGTGAGGCCGTAGAGCCTCCACCTTAGTTGCTGGCAAGGAGTGCCTTCGGGGGACCTTGCCAGCAACTGCCGCCCTCGCTTCCCGAGGGCCGCAGGCTCGCTATGCGAGCCAGCAGCGTTAGCAACAACCCGCATGCTCACAACTATATATGTGATGATATAAAATACATCAACTTACTATTTATAAACATTCCATTTTCAGATACACAAGGCATTCAAATCCTATCCTTACAGCTTAAGAATCTAATTCAGTGCTAGGGCAAAACAAACATTTAATCATTGCTTATACACTTCAATTTGAAACTCCAAATTAAAAGAGGTGTACAGATATTGGCCCAGGAGTACTGTGGGTCACCTTATTAATATGCAATCCAATATTGCCTAATATAAAAAAAAGTGAACATTCACTTCTTGTAGTCCAGTTAAGATATGCCAAGCATCAGTGGGCAAAAGACAGTCCAGGGGCCACATGTAACCTCCAGACACATCCCATGTGGCCCCAGACACTTTCCATGTAACCTTCAGAGACTTCTCATGTGGCCACAGACACTTCCCATGTGGCCCCAGCCTGTTCCCTGGTGGGAGAGCCTGTCACTCTTCAACAATATCATTATCTATATCTCTATTACCAATTAATTCACATTTAATGGTATATATTGTTATGCAATCCATTTTTTTCTAAAGTGAGTCAATCCTGAGAAATTACTTGTTGTTGCTGCTACAATTATATGCACATGAGTGGCTAACACGTCTTAGTTGGCTGCTTTGATGTGATAATACTGTCACAGATCCCTTTTTCCTGCTTGACTCCAGTCACTGGATTATCTGCATAAACACCTCCATTGTATTTGTAATCTGTTTTGTCCCATTGTTTGCCAGATTAAGTTAATCACGTCTGATATGTGCTAAAGACGGCAGGATGTGTATTGGAGGTTAATATCTATTTTTCTCAAGAAGCTACTGTTAGACCCCATGTGGAGTTTATCTCTTGTGTTTGTCTGCCTCACCCTCTCATTGTTGTGCTGAGTACACCCCTCTGTATCTACCCTCTATAAATACTGCTGTCATTTAAAAAATAAAACAGTTAACTTCTGGAGACATATAGAAATTGTGTGTCTCTTATTTTGCTCCTTGTGGCTGCAATACTGAACATATCTCCACCCTACAAGTAACCTGTCCTGGTCACTACCACAGGAAGGTTACTGTGACTCTTTGAAGCACTGATTAATGATGGAGAGACCCTGACTGATACAGAAGCCAGATATCAGGGTGCTGGTGCAGAGATTTCAATGAACCCAAAGGTCCTTGTTGGTAGATAACCTGTAGTCTATAGCAGGTGGCTCTGTTTTTGTATAGCCCCTACTCTCGGATTGTCACAACTGGTGGCAGTGGTGGGATCTCCATGCAAGAACCAGCATCAAGGATGGGATATGGTGAGCTATGCAGTTTTGAAGTCCAGTACTTTCAGAGGCTTGGCGGGGAAGCAGAGACCACTCAGCAATTTTGCCAAACCTTCAAATCCAGGTCCAAGTGCAAGGAAGGCCAGCCCTAAATAGAGGGGATCAGGGACCACATGGAGGCCTGCAGAGCAGAAGTGATCAGGGACAAAATGAGCCTCATCACCAGTATGCTGGAGCATCAAAGGCAACGGATTGCCCCAGACGATAGGTGGACAGCTATTCTAAATCAGCGGATGGTTTCCCTTGGGCTCCAGCCAGGTGAGAAGCTAGCAGAACGGCTTGAGGACCTGGTGTGGTTGGAGCTTGACTTGGAACATGAGTATGAGGACCTAATGCTTCCAACTCCTGCATCACAATGGTTATCCTTCTACACACTGATGGAAGGGCTTCCTGATGTGCTGCAGGGTGACCCAAAGAGTATCTTGGGAACTGCAGAGAGCTGGGAAATCCTATTGGTACAAGGATCTGGAAATAGACCAAGGGATAGAAGAGGAAAAATTGCTTAAACCATTGATCCATAAAGAAATGGAGCTGGAAAAAGAGTATGAGGAACTGCTTGAGGAGGTGGGCCCAGTTGGGACCTGGCTCAAGTACTTGGAGATACTCCATGCTCCATGAGCTAGCAGAGGATACACTGCACAAGAAAATGGACTGTTGGTTACACCCCTATCAGGTGGAGGAAGGAAACCAGAAGGTGGAGATTTAACCGCTACAGAACAGGCGAGATCTGAGGAACTTCTGGGAGCTCGCCAGGATAGGGAGGCCAGGAGAACAGTCCAGACCCTGGTAGATGCAAGATTGGGGAGCAGTGTAAAGCAGCACCAGCCACTGGGAGATGGCCAAGAACCAGAAAAGTTCCAGCACCGCTAATCAAGGTAGAGGAGCTGGAGACTGAACTGTTGGCAGAGAAAGGTGCAGATACTGGCGATCGGATCCATCCCTGGATCAATATTCCCTCTCTATTTATCCAGGATAGCCCTTAATGCCCTTTGTATTTAAAAATATATCCAATCCCTTTTTAAAGTTATCTATCGAATCCACTGTCACCACCTCCTTTGGTAGAGAATTTCACAGAATCACCACCCTTACTGTGAGGAACCCTTTTCTTTCTTTAAGGTGAAATCTTTTTATTTCTAACCTCAAAGGATGTCCCCTTGTCAGTTGAAAACCTCTTGGC
Organism: Discoglossus pictus; assembly: GCA_027410445.1. NCBI lineage: Eukaryota > Metazoa > Chordata > Amphibia > Anura > Alytidae > Discoglossus > Discoglossus pictus. The sequence continues at coordinate 10,691 of JAPZIH010000904.1, forward strand.
ACAAAAAGCTCCCCTGACAAATCTTTATACTGACCCTGGATGTATTTATATAAGGTAATCATATCCCCTCTTAGGGGGCTTTTTTCTAGAGTAAATCATTTTCATTTTGTTAGTGTTTCTTCATAACTTAGCACCTCCATTCCCCTTATTAGTTTTGTTGCCCTTCTCTGTACTTTTTCCAGCTCTAAAATGTCCTTTTTATGTAGTGGTGCCCAAAATTGTACTCCATATTCCAAATGAGGGCGTACTCGAGATTTGTATAGTGGCAGAATTATATTTACTTCCCTGGCTTCTATACCCTTCTTAATACATGCTAATATTTTATTTGCCTTTGCAGCTGCTGCTTGGCTTTGAGCACTGTTACCTAGGTGGTTGTCCACAAGCTCCCAAATCCCTTTCAATATCCGATACCCCTAGATCTGCTCCATTAAGATTATAAATTGCATGGCTTTTTTTCCTTCCCAGATGCAAAACTTTACATTTATTCTTATTAAATTTCATCTGCCACTTAGATGTCCATTCCTCTAATTTATGCAAATCCCTTTGGAGGGAAAGTATAGCAATTTCTGATTTAATTACCTTGCATAACTTTGTGCCATCAGCAGAAATGGAGACACCACACCCCAATCCCTTTTCCAAGTCATTAATAAATATGTTAAAAAGGAGGGGACCTGAGGAACCCCACTTACCACATTAGTCCAATATGAGTATGTTCCATTTACAAAAACCCTTTGCTTCCTGTCTTTTAGCCAGCTCTCAATCCATTAGCAAATATTGATGGAAATTCCTGTATCCCTTAGTTTGCTCAATAGTCTCCCATGTGGCACTGTATCAAAAGCCTTTTCAAAATACAAATAGACTACATCCACTGAGTTGCCTTTATCCAAGTTCCTACTAACCTCCTCATAGAAACTAATTAGGTTTGTTTGACATGACCTATCCCTCATAAATCCATGTTGGCTCCTACTTATAATTCTGTTTGAATAGACATATTCCTGTATTTTACCCCTTATTAACCCTTCTAAAAGCTTCCCCACTACAGAAGTGAGGCTCACTGGTCTATAATTCCCCAGATTTGCTCTTGCTCCCTTCTCGAATATAGGTATCACCTCTGCTTTTCTCCAGTCATCTGGTAGAGACCCTGTGTTGACTCAATCCTGAAAAATTAGATATAATGGTTTTGCTATTACAGAACCCAGTTCCCTCAGTACCCTTGGATGTATTCCATCAGGACCCGAGGCTTTATTAACATTTATTTTTTCCAACCTCTTTTGGATTTCTTCCTGCGTTAACCAGTTATTTGGTGCCCCATTATGTTGCCGTGTCCCAACCACTGGTACCTCCTTAGTGTATACCGAAGAAAAGAACCTATTTAGCTCATCTGCCTTTTCCTGGTCACTAATTTTCAGACTGTGTCACATTGTAATGTTCTTATAGCTTCCTTCCTGGCCTTCTTCCCAACTAACTTTTCATTTTCTATGTTAGTCAGTCTATTTGCTCTTTTGCTGCCTTGGTGATTTCCTTGTACTCCTGTAAAGCCGTCTCTGTCCCCTCTTGTGTGTATAATATAAATGTCTGTTTTTTACTCCGTATCTTGATCTTTAATTCATTGCTAAGCCACATTAGATGGGATTTACTCCTTTTAATTTTATTTCCACATGGTATATGGTACCAGTATGTTCATTTAGTAAGGATTTACTTGTTGTCATTTATGGTCAGTGTTTTTACCCATCATGCCTCTGTCCCAGTCTATACTTTGTATTGCTGCCCTTAGACCATTAAAATCTGCCCTTTTAAAATTAAGAGTTTTTGTTGGCCCCTAATGTTATGTTTTTTTAATTCAATCTCAAATGAGACTGTGTTGTGATCACTGTTTCCTAAAGGTTGCCCTATTTCAACATGTGATACAATATCAATATTATTTGTGATGACTAAATCTAAGAGCTTCATTTGTAGTAGGCTCCTGTATAACCTGGGCCAGATAATGATCCCTGAGTGTACTCAAGAACCTGCTCCCCTTAGATGAACTGCTAGTCTCATTTATCCAGTTTATTTCAGGGTAATTATAATCTCCCATTATTAGGACTTGCCGATGCTTAGCGGCATCTCCAATCTGTAACAATAATTGTATTTCCTCACTTTCAGCTATATTTGGGGGTTTATAGCATACTCCTACTAATATTATTTTAGAATTTGCTCCTCTGCTATTTAATTCTACCCACAAACATTCAGCTTTATCACTAGGTCCACCATAAATATCTTCTCTGACTACAGCCTTAAATTCAGGCTTAACATACAGAAAAATCCCTCCTCCTCTTTTACCATTGCCTCTATCTTTCCTAAATAGGTTATAACCATCCAGATTAACAGTCCAGTCATGAGATTCCTCCCACCATGTTTCAGTAATGCCTAATAAATCCTATTTCTCATTAACTGCTAATAATTCTAACTCTACAATTTTTCCTGGGAAGCTTCTGGCATTAGCAAGCATACACCTTATGTTATGAGTCTGTAGTTCTGAAGTGCCTGCCACTGTACTTGAGTTACTTAGCAATATCTCCCTATTGACTGTACTAACCCTCCCCCATCTCCTCCCCCATGACTAGTTAATAAGTTCCTTACCCCCTCTACACTTACTACCCCATTACTTCTATCTCGCCCCAGCAGGGTCGACTGGGATCGCTTCAGTCCCGACAGCCCCAGAGTTAAAGAATATGGGCAAGCAGTCCACGGTACCAGAGGACCTGACACAGCGTACCCTAGTTGCAGAGGTGATCCCAACCTTACCAGCCCTTGTGGATACCCACCTCGAGGAGCTACCGATCCCAGCAAAGTCTGCTGCCCCGTGTGTCGGCATGGAAGTGCTTTTTACCCTCTCCTGATCTGATCTCTAGATGGGATACCCCAGAACCACCACCTGCCTATGGCCAAGGGGGTAGCAGTATGCCCCATGGATTTGATTCTAGTTCCTGACATCCTGGATGTGTCTCCAAGATTGATGCCTGCAATTTGGTGTGGGTTGTTTAAAGAAATGGAGATGGGGTTGGTCTGTGTTGCTACCTGCTAGCTGAATTGGCTTCCCAGATGTTGTAAAGGAAAAGGTGGGAGGGCAGCTGAGATGTGGCTACTAAACCAGATACCCCATGGAAGGACTGTACAACTGTATTATGTTCCCAAGACCCTACATAAATTAGGGTTAGGGACTGTGGACATTTTCCTGAAAGATGGGCAACCACCCACAGCCCGAGCCAACCTACTAAACCCTCCAGGAGGAGGTCATGCACTGGACTTATGCAGTGGACACTTGGGCCAACATCTTTAATTTGGATGAGGACTTGGACTTGGGCTATGGCTGCAGTTCAAGACTGTCAACCATCAAGGATCATAGCCCCAGAACTGCTGCCTGAAATGGGGGAGTAATGTCACGGACCCCCCATATGATATGTGCTAGAGACAGCACGATGTGTATTGGAGGTTAATATCTATTGATCTCAAGAAGCTACTGTTAGACCCCATGTGGAGTTTATCTCTTGTGTTTGTCTGCCACACCCTCTCATTGTGGTACTGTGTACACCACCTCTGTATCTATCCCCTATAAATACTACTGAAATAATTTCAAAAATAAATCAGTTGACTTCTGAGACATATAGAAATTGTATGGTCTCTTTATTTTGTTCCTGGTGGCTGTGATACTGATCCTATCTCCACCCTCTAAGTAACCTGTCCTGGTCACTACCACAGGAAGGTTACTGGGACTCTTGGAAGTGCTGATTCCTGATGGAGAGGCTCTGACTAATACAGAAGCCAGATATCAGGGTGCTGGTGCCAAGATTTCCAAGAACCCAACGGTCCTTGTGGGTAGTTAACCTGTAGTCTATAGCAGGTGGCTCTGGGCTTGTATAGCACCTACTCTTTGATCATCACAACTCCATGGAGTCAAGCAGTCTGTGCTTTAATGAGCTCAATTGGCCAACACCCAGGCCAGGAAAAAGGGGTCTGTGACAAATAAATCTGCTTGTCTGTCTATATTGGTTAAAATAAATACAATCAATGTTATCTGGCAGTGAAACCCTTTCCCCAGTTGTATCAAGCATTCTGAGCTGTACATTAGCATACAGGAGCTGCAAAATCAATCCCAAATGAGGGCGTACCAGGGATTTGTACAGTGACAGAATTATATTTGCTTTCCTGGCCTCTATACCCTTCCTCATACATGCTAATATTTTACTTGCCTTTGGGCACTGTTACCTAGGTGGTTGTCCACAAGCTCCCAAATCCCTTTCATCTGATACCCCTAGATTTGCTTCATTAAGATTATAAATCACTTATTTTCAAAAATGCAGACACTACTTTTCAATCCTCTTTTTAAGTCATTAACACATATTTTAAAAAGGAGAGGATCTAATACTGAGCCCTGAGGAACCCCACTTACCACATTAGTCCAATCTGAGTATGTTCCATTTATAACAACCCTTTGCTTCCTGTCTTTTAGCTCTCGATCAATATAAACAATCAGTAGAAACATCCATAAAATAGCTTATTTTAAAATATTACGGTATTGTTGTCATTCTTGTGTAACTTATATATCATCACAAAGTTATAGAGCTGATAAGCAAATCATTCAGCAGGACATAAAAGTCTAAAATATAATCAGTAATGTGATTATGTTAGAAGAAGGCTCCAGAAGTGAAGAACAGTACAACCAACTTATTGTGATTTAAAAAGTACTAGGGTTTAATTTATGAATTTATTTATGTTATGATCTGGTTAGCAATAAAATCAACAGTAAATATATATATTTTTTTAATGAAGTTTTTAAAAAGTATATTCTAACGTTAATATTTTGGGCATAGCTCTAAGGTCATAGGATCAGCAGAAAGCTGTCCTCAGTATTACTGTGTTGTCCTGGTAGGAGTATTTATCTTCACACTTCCCTGCAGTTGCAGTTCATAGGGAGCCCATGTTAATAGCTTCAGATAGGGTTTGATGATAGCGCCGTGTGGGCCCATAGGTGCACATATAGTAATAGTTTAAGACCTTTATGTACACGCTGGCTTTTTATGTGTGTTAGGGTTAGGGTTAGGATTCTGGATCACTACCTTGTCTTAGTGAAGCTGTGACCTATACCATGTAGGGTTACCCAAGATGGGCAGGTCATAGCAGAGAGGTCAGACAAAGTATGGTCCACTGGAGAAGGAACTGGCAACCAACACTAGTATCTTCCTAAGAAAATCTTAAGGGTAAGCACGCCTAGAGACATAATGATATATGTGTCTGGCATGCTGCTGTCCATAGGGTCACAAAGAGTCAGACACGAGTGAACAACAAAGTACATATAGGATTGTTAGTCCTAGCAAGTGTTTGCAAATTCTTCTTGAACACACACAATTTTCTTGCAAGGGAAATTTTAATATCAACATATCAGGGCTTGTTACAGGCAACATGTAATATCAACATATCAGGGCTTGTTACAGGCAACATGTAATATCAACATATCAGGGCTTGTTACAGGCAACGTGTAATAGCAACATAAGAGCTTATGTGGGATCTTACACTGTGATTTTATACGGAAACAATGTAATTAAGCCCATAGTTACCCAGACTTAAAACACCTTTTCCCAGAAAAAAATGCTACTGAAATATTTAAATTATTTTTGTAAACAGGTTCAACAGATTTAAATAGAAGAATAAATCATTTTTGTTTTAGATTTTTTTTTTTTACAAAACTTCAAACCTGCCCCAAAGAAATGGCCCGAACTAATGTATGTGAGCGATGGCGGCCTCCCAAAATAGGTATTCTATCAATGTTAGATAGCAAGTTACAGCTCCCGTGGGTATATAATGTCATCACTACGTGCGCAGGAGTCATTGCAATAATATGGCCATTGCTATTTATAGTTTGAAGTTACTGCTACAACACTTTACGGTAATACAAACAACTTTGGAATATAATTTGTATAAAAGTTCAATTTTTGATCTTTCCTGTTCGCTGCCCGTGCACAATGGCGGCCATCGGTCACTAGGTGGCGTGGGCAAGGGGTTTGTAAATTTCTTGCCAGTAACCCAAACCCCCCTCACCATAACGCTCCTCACCCTAACAGCTAACCCTAAAACGACTCACCCTAACACATAACCCTAACACCCCTCACCCTAACACCTAACTCTCCCCCTAACACCCCTAACACACTTCACCCTAACACCCCTCACCCTAACACCTAACTCTCCCACTAACACCCCTAACACACCTCACCCTAACACCCCTCACCCTAACACCTAACTCTCCCCCTAACACCCCTAACACACCTCACCCTAACACCCCTCACCCTAACACCTAACTCTCCCCCTAACACCCCTAACATACCTCACCCTAACACACCTCACCCTAACACACCACAACCTAACACCCCTCACTCTAACAGCTACCCCTAACACTCCTCACCCTGACACCTAAGCCTAACAACCCTCACCCTAACACCTAAGCCTAACAACCCTCACCCTAACACCTAACCCTAACATCTAACTCTCACCCTAACACCCCTAACACACCTCACCCTAACACCCCTCACTCTAACAGCTACCCCTAACACTCCTCACCCTGACACCTAAGCCTAACAACCCTCACCCTAACACCATAAGAAATTCAAGGACCCCTCTGCCACGCCACCCAATGGCCGGCACTGTGCAAGGGCAGCCATCAGGAAAGGTACCAATTATTTTGTTTTTTTTTACTTTGATCACAAGACTTTGTCCTTCCCCAGAGTATAACGTATCCAGAGGTGGAACTAACGCTGGTGCATACGGTGGACCCTGGACTCTGAAGGACCCTCTTCCCGTGGCCCCCCGCCCCCTGTGGCCCCCGCAGGTCCTCTGTGGCCCCCCACTGACCTCAGCAGCCTCTCTGAGCCTTTTGTAGCCCCTTCGGTCTTTGTGGCCCCTGTGGCCCCCGTGAGGACCTCTGCAGCCCCCTTAGAGCTCTGTGGCCACTTTTGGACCTCTGTGGCCACTCTCGGACCTCTGTGGCCCCCCTCGGGCCTCTGTGGCCCCCCTCGCACTTCTGTGGCTCCCGCCATCCTCTGGCCTGCCGTGGCCCCTCCTCACCCCAGGTAGTAGAGTGCAGCATCGGGCAGGCTCCTCTCTATATATTTTTAATTACTAATTAATTAATTAATTCAATAATAAATTAATATAGTTTACCTTTTTTCTAATTGATATATATAACAATCAATAGCCTTAAGAGCTAACAATCTTTTTTTCATTTTCCTGCAGCATATAATGTCCAGTGGGACTGCGGCTGTCCTGAGGAGATAGTTTTATGAATGTCCCAGCTGTGCGCGAGGGCAAACCGTTGGTGTATTTGTGTAAAGCGCCACTGTAGATGCATAATGTTGTTAGTGGCAAGTTAGGATTGTAAAATAGCGACGTTTGTCTACGTGCTACACGGTTCGCGAGCAGTTGCCGTCCTTTGTAATTGTGTATGTTGTACCTCGTAGGTTCCTGTGTGAAAGTGGTACGCTTGGCGGTGTTTTGCGCGGTCCAGGGCTGTGTAGGCTCGTTTTCATTTTGTGCGGCTGCCATCTTTTTTCTCGGTTAGGCGATTTTCAAGTGCTGAAACTTGCTAAAATCTACTTAAATTTGCGTTCTACCTCACTCCCAGCTGTCCCCCCCGTGCTGTGTGTAATTTTGTTTTGTGTATATTTGTTTCTATTTTTTGTGTTTTTTGCTTTGCGCGGTTCAGCCGTTAACTTATTTACTTATTTATTTACTTATTTTTTTTTTCTAAGTCCCGCATCTCGTAGGGAAATTATTAGCCACATTAAATTGGGGATACGTAAAAACTCAAATTTTACGTGTTGCGGCTATTAAATTAGCGACTTGCAGGTTAAGACGCAGGAGGGCCAAAAATAGCCTGCGATTTCAGCTACGTTGACCTTCACGGCCGTAAATCCTTTGATCTGTCAAGACCGTAACCGCTACTTGTTCAATTCAGCTATTAAATTGCAACAAAGTCATTTGCGGGCAAGCCCGTAGCACGCAAATGAAGCCCCAAGGCCAACGTGTGCTCGAGAGCACCCGAAAGGGGGTAAAGTCCAATACGTAGCACCTGTTATGCAAATAAAAACACACTACTGCATTTATTATAAGGGAAAGTGATGTTAGGTCTCAGAATTAATAACACAACATTCTCAAGCCCGCAAATCGGCCGTCGAAAAATACTTTATTCCATGTTTATATTCCGTGTTGTATCGATCCCGGCAATCAGCTAATACATATACTGTAACTCGCATGTAATAGAACATCATATTTACGGCTTTATTAATATTGCATTACATCTGGAATGTGGGACGGATCGCAAACTGTAATTGAAGCCCGTAGGACTTTGAAATCTACCCTCCCTTTTTTCAGTGACGTAACGCTAACAATCTCTTTTTCCATTGGCTCCGTCTAAACCCGTAACTATGGTCTACACTAATTGATCGTTCGCAAGGCCACAAATCCAACGCTCTATGAACGAGCTACGATTTGCTTCTCAAACCCGTAGCTCGCAGACCCTTCTAATTTAATAGCAATGTAATTCGGCAAAATCTCAAGCCCACAGTCTTCACGTTGAGGTTACTGGTTTGGAATTTAATATGGCCCTATATTATTTGGTTTGCTACAAACAGAGCTTCCTGTTGGGTCCTAGTTGGCTTTGTATGTAAGGGATCAAATAGGCCAAAAAGGGCACGGGGTCTCCTACTAATTCTAGTCAGATACTAAAGTACCATAGGGGAGAGCTTAGAGGAACGCCACGCCATATAAAATAGGCAAATGTAACAAGTCCCAAATCTCACAATGTGCCAAAAACAAAACGGTGGCAAGAAATAGGTTAAATCCCATAAGTGACTGCTCCTGTCCTACTATCGTAGCTTTATAAAAGTGGAGAATTCATTGTCCCTATCTCATTCTCTGAAATGCCTTTTTTCTCCTCTCTTGGCCCTCTCTTGGCCTCTGTGTCCCTAGACAGTGATGGGGCTAGTAAATGGAGGACCCTGATGCAACAAAAAATTGTGAAGGATATATTACTATATTACTATATAGTAATTACTATGTTACTATGTTACTATGTTACTATGTTACTATGTTACTACAGTGGATATAAAAAGTCTACACACCCCTGTTAAAATGTCAGGTTTCTGGCTGTAAAAAAATGAGACAAAGATAAATCATTTCAGAACTTTTTCCACCTTTAATGTGACCTATAAACTGTACAACTCAATTGAAAAACAAACTGAAATCTTTTAGGTGGAGGGAAGAAAAAAAAACAAGAATAATAATGTTGTTGCATAAGTCTGCACACCCTCTTATAACTGGGGATGTAGCTGTGTTCAGAATTAAGCGATCACATTCCAAATCGTGTTAAATAGGAGTCAGCATACACCTGCCATCATTTAAAGTGCCTCTGATTAACCCCAAATAAAGTTCAGCTACTCTAGTTGGTCTTTCCTGAAATTTTCTTAGTCGCATCCCACAGCAAAGCCATGGTCCACAGAGAGCTTCCAAAGCATCAGAGGGATCTCATTGTTAAAAGGTATCAGTCAGGAGAAGGGTACAAAAGAATTTCCAAGGCATTAGATATACCATGGAACACAGTGAAGACAGTCATCATCAAGTGGAGAAAATATGGCACAACAGTGACATTACCAAGAACTGGAGCTCCCTCCAAAATTGATGAAAAGACGAGAAGAAAACTGGTCTGGGAGGCTACCAAGAGGCCTACAGCAACATTAAAGGAGCCGCAGGAATATCTGGCAAGTACTGGCTGTGTGGTACATGTGACAACAATCTCCCGTATTCTTCATATGTCTGGGCTATGGGGTAGAGTGGCAAGACGAAAGCCTTTTCTTATGAAGAAAAACATCCAAGCCAGGCTACATTTTGCAAAAACACATCTGAAGTCTCCAAAAAGCATGTGGGAAAAGGTGTTATGGTCTGATGAAACTAAGGTTGAACTTTTTGGCCATAATTCCAAAAGATATGCACAAAAACAACACTGCACATCACCAAAAGAACACCATACCCACAGGGACGCATGGTGGTGGCAGCATAATGCTTTGGGGCTGTTTTTCTTCAGCTGGAACTGGGGCCTTAGTTAAGATAGAGGGAATTATGAACAGTTCCAAATACCAGTCAATATTGGCACAAAACCTTCAGGCTTCTGCTAGAAAGCTGAACATGAAGAGGAACTTCATCTTTCAGCGTGACAACGACCCAAAGCATACATCCAAATCAGCAAAGGAATGGCTTCAGCAGAAGAAGATTAAAGGTTTGGAATGGCCCAGCCAGAGCCCAGACCTGAATCCGATTGTGATCTGAAGAGGGCTGTGCCCAGGAGATGCCCTCGCAATCTGACAGAGCAAAGAAGAGTGGGCAAATCTTGCCAAGTCAAAATGTGCCATGCTGATAGACTCATGCCCAAAAAGACTGAGTTCTGTAATAAAATCACAAGGGGCTTCAACAAAGTATTAGTTTAAGGGTGTGCATACTTATGCAACCATATTATTTTATTTTTATTTTTTTTCTTCCCTCCACCTAAAAGATTTCAGTTTGTTTTTCAATTGAGTTGTACAGTTTATAGGTCACATTAAAGGTGGAAAAAGTTCTGAAATGATTTATTTTTGTCTCATTTTTTTACAGCACAGAAACCTGACATTTTAACAGGGGTGTGTAGACTTTTTTATATCCACTGTATGTTACTATATTACTATGTTACTATGTTACTATGTTACTATATTACTATATTACCATATTACTATATTACTATATTAATATATTACTATATTACTATATTACGATGTTACTATATTACTATATCACTATTTTACCATATTACTATATTACTATATTACTATATTAATATATTACTATATTACTATATTACGATGTTACTATATTACTATATCACTATTTTACCATATTACTATGTTACTATATTACTATGTTACTATATTACTATGTTACTATATTACTATATTACTATATCACTATATTACCATATTACTATGTTACTATATTACTATATTACTATATTACTATATCACTATATTACCATATTACTATGTTACTATATTACTATATTACTATATTACCATATTACCATATTACTATATTACTATATTACGATGTTACTATGTTACCATATTACTATATTACTATGTTACTATATTACTATATCACTATATTATATAAAGATATAAGAAGAGGCTTATGGTTCCAGTATTGTCTTTTATTTCCCATACCCAATTGTTAAGTTGTACATGTTATTTGTTTTGGTATATTGCTTGTTTCCTCTTGTTGATGTGTAAATCTCCCAATGGTTGGGTAGAAGATATGTCTTATTATGAAGAGTATGTTATATATACCTTTCTATAACAATAAAATATTTCTAAAAAAAAAAAAAAAGAAAAAAGTGAACTCTTTTGCTGGCACACCCAGCCTGGTTTTTATTACAGTCAGGTAAACAGAACACACCCAGGCGGGAGGTATAAACAATCAATAACACAGTAGTAACGCCCACAGTTTACCTCCCCTTTGTTTGGGAGATAATTGAGTTTATTACTGTATCTACTCAATTATCTCCCAGCTAAAACCTACACATTTGTATACATTTTTATAAATTTATGATTTTACATAGTACATAAATAAATCTTACATTTTTATGAACAACATAAATTGTGGAACAACATATTAAAAAATGGCATGAATCAGATCAGGGGTTCAAAAGTTAGTAAAAATATCTTTTACACATAACACACAGACATTTCACATATCCCCCATAGTTGGCCACACAATACACATAGAGGGACAAAAGGTGGGCCACACCTCCCTGAGGCTACCTGGCAACTTTGATACAATCAGACATGGATTAGATCATCCTCCTTTGTTCTTATGGCTGAGAATGAAAACACTTTAAACAGTAGACTTCCTTATTTTAGAAGGAGTCTCTGTAATAGGATTATCTCTTATGCCAGGTCTGCAATAGTCTGGGCTAATATTCTGCAGAGCATAAACCAACATACATACAGTATAATAGTAGGATCATATTTTAACCAAGAATTAAATAACCATAAAATAGGGTAAAACAGTGATGGGTTCCGTTACACTATGTTACTATATTACTATGTTACTATGTTACTATATTACTATGTTACTATATTACTATATTACTATGTTACTATATTACTATATTACTATATTACTATATCACTATATTAACATATTACTATGTTACTATATTACTATATTACTTTATTACCATATTACTATATTACCATATTACTATATTACTATGTTACTATATTACTATATCACTATATTACCATATTACTATGTTACTATATTACTATGTTACTATGTTACTATATTACTATGTTACTATGTTGCTATATTACTATGTTACTATATTACTATGTTACTATATTACCATATTACTATGTTACTATATTACTATTTTACTATGTTACTATATTACTATGTTACTATATTACTATATTACTATGTTACTATATTACTATGTTACTATGTTGCTATATTACTATGTTACTATATTACTATGTTACTATATTACTATATTACTATGTTACTATATTACTATGTTACTATGTTACTATGTTACTATATTACTATGTTACTATGGGCCCTATTAAATTCCAGCCTCGTAAATAAGAGGCTTCTACTTAAGCCCTACGTACTGCAAAGTTTCTCTAACTTACAATGCTATTAAATTAGCCCTGCTGCGAGCAACGTGTGAGCTACGCAGCAGGGCCGTACGTATCTACACTGCGTAAATGTACATGAGGAGTGACAGCCTGCGAGATGATATCGCAGGCTCCCACTCCTCATCAAGTGCTGCGGGGGTCCTAAAAGGGACCTCCGCGGCAGTCCCCCACATAAGCATTGCCGTGGGGGGTACTCCAAACCCCCCCCAGGCACCTAAAATGAACCCCCCCTCAATGCGGGGGTCCCTGTCGGGACCCCCGAAGTGTCCTCACATGAACACCTTGCTGCAGGGGTCCATAGGAACCCCCGCAGCCCCCACACATTAACCCCTTGCAGCGGGGGTCCCCGATCGGCACTGATCAGGCCCCCGCTGCATTTAAAACTTTTAAATTCCCCGCCGCGGCTCCTTAAAGGGACCGCGGCACACTATTAGCCAATCCCGGCCGCGGCACTTAAAATTAACCCCCCTCTATGCTGGGGGTCCCCATCGGGACCCCCGAAGTGTCCCCACATAAACCCATTGCAGGGGGGGTCCCCGATCTGCATAGATCAGGCCCCCCGCTGCATTTAAAACTTTTAAATTCCCCGCCGCGGCTCCTTAAAGGGACCGCGGCACACTATTAGCCAATCCCGGCCGCGGCACTTAAAATTAACCCCCCTCTATGCTGGGGGTCCCCATCGGGACCCCCGAAGTGTCCCCACATAAACCCATTGCAGGGGGGGTCCCCGATCTGCATAGATCAGGCCCCCCGCTGCATTTAAAACTTTTAAATTCCCCGCCGCGGCTCCTTAAAGGGACCGCGGCACACTATTAGCCAAGCCCGGCCGCGGCACTTAAAATTAACCCCCCTCTATGCTGGGGGTCCCCATCGGGACCCCCGAAGTGTCCCCATATAAACCCCCTGCAGCGGGGGGCCCCGATCGGCACCGATCGTGACCCTGCTGCAATTCAATTTTAAATTTCCCGCCTCGCGGGTCCTCAAAGGACCGTAAAGGTCCTGAAAGGACTCGCACTAAAAATAATAACCCCAGGCAACTATAATTACCCCATTAACTCATGATGGTCAATCCAGACCACCATAAGACCTAAATTAACCCATTAACTCATGATGGTCAATACAGACCAGCATAAGGCCTAAATTAACCCATTAACTCATGGTGGTCAATCCAGACCACCATAAGACCTAAATTAACCCATTAACTCATGATGGTCAATCCAGACCACCATAAGACCTAAATTAACCCATTAACTCATGATGGTCAATACAGACCAGCATAAGGCCTAAATTAACCCATTAACTCATGGTGGTCAATCCAGACCACCATAAGACCTAAATTAACCCATTAACTCATGATGGTCAATCCAGACCACCATAAGACCTAAATTAACCCATTAACTCATGATGGTCAATCCAGACCACCATAAGGCCTAAATTAACCCATTAACTCATGATGGTCAATACAGACCAGCATAAGGCCTAAATTAACCCATTAACTCATGATGGTCAATACAGACCACCATAAGACCTAAATTAACCCATTAACTCATGGTGGTCAATCCAGACCACCATAAGACCTAAATTAACCCATTAACTCATGATGGTCAATCCAGACCACCATAAGACCTAAATTAACCCATTAACTCATGATGGTCAATACAGACCAGCATAAGGCCTAAATTAACCCATTAACTCATGGTGGTCAATCCAGACCACCATAAGACCTAAATTAACCCATTAACTCATGATGGTCAATCCAGACCACCATAAGACCTAAATTAACCCATTAACTCATGATGGTCAATACAGACCAGCATAAGGCCTAAATTAACCCATTAACTCATGGTGGTCAATCCAGACCACCATAAGACCTAAATTAACCCATTAACTCATGATGGTCAATACAGACCACCATAAGACCTAAATTAACCCATTAACTCATGATGGTCAATCCAGACCACCATAAGGCCTAAATTAACCCATTAACTCATGATGGTCAATCCAGACCACCATAAGACCTAAATTAACCCATTAACTCATGATGGTCAATCCAGACCACCATAAGGCCTAAATTAACCCATTAACTCATGATGGTCAATACAGACCAGCATAAGGCCTAAATTAACCCATTAACTCATGATGGTCAATACAGACCAGCATAAGGCTCTATTTAACCCCATCAGTCCCATAAGGGTATATTATTACCATTATGGGCCTGTTACAACCCAACATTAACCACATAAGTGCCATGATGGTCCTCAAGGACCATCATGACACTAACTACAAACACTACACTATAACCCCCAATAAACCATTTAATCTAAACTAACCCCCCTCTACACTAATCTATTAACACTTACACTACCTACCTACACTACCTACCCCCTAATAAACCTCCCCAACACTCTAATTACAAAAAACAAAAAACCTACAGTACAAAAAACAAAAAAACCTACAGTACAGAAAACAAAAAAAAATTACACACCTGAAAAGGAAAGACAGATAAACACAATACAATAATACATATAATACATTACATACATTACATACAATACATGACATTACATATAATATATTAAATATAATATATTAAATATAATATATTACATATAATACATTACATACATTACATACAATACATGACATTACATATAATATATTAAATATAATATATTAAATATAATATATTACATATAATATATTACATATAGTCCTAATCAAATACCCCCTATCTATCTAACATACAATCTATTTAATTTAAAATAAATCCTAACTATATCAAATACATCCCCCTATCTATCTAATATACAAAAAATCCTAACTACATACACAGACCCTTATTCTAAAATAAAATAAAATAATTACAGTCCTAACTACATACACAGACCCTAATTCTAAGCTAAAATCAATAAATTAAGACCACTTACCTTTAAGATGTTGCTTCAGATCACTAACCTATGGGTCAAACAAAAAAAAAAATTAGTACAAAACATTAACATCAAATAAATAAACATTATATACATTCTACATATTCAACTCACCTTTACAGCATGTCCAGTCACTGTTAAGCTCTTCCGGCGCGGCCCTGTTAAAAAAAAAAAACACAATACATGAATACATGAATACAATATATAAACAATAAATAAAATACACAAATAAACATCTAAATATACATTTAACTTACCTCCCCGCGATGTCCCCGGCCTTCTCTCCTTCAGCCCCGGCTGGGCCGCGGAACCATCCGCGCTCTAAAAAAAAAAAATAAAAAAAATAACGGAGGTCTGCACTGGCAGACCTCCCCGACGCTACTGAACCTCCCGGAGTCGTTTCCGGGAGGAAATTGGCATTGGCGGCTTGTGATTGGCTGAAAAAGCTGTCAGCCAATCAAAAGTCGTCAATGTAGGAGCCAATCAGGATGCGCAGATGTCTTCTACCAATCACTCCGTGGGGGTGTATCCCATAGTGATTGGCTGAAGGCATCTGAGCGTTGTGATTGGTTCCCATAAAGATAGACAAGTGTTTTAGCCAATCAGGGTGGGATATTGGGGTGTATCCCATCCTGATTGGCTCACACATTGACGACTTTTGATTGGCTGAAATTGATAGACAGCTTTTTCAGCCAATCACAAGCCGCCAATGCCAATTTCCTCCCGGAAACGACTCCGGGAGGTTCAGTAGCGTCGGGGAGGTCTGCCAGTGCAGACCTCCGTTAGTTTTTTTTCTTTTTTTTTTTTAGAGCGCGGATGGTTCCGCGGCCCAGCCGGGGCTGAAGGAGAGAAGGCCGGGGACATCGCGGGGAGGTAAGTTAAATGTATATTTAGATGTTTATTTGTGTATTTTATTTATTGTTTATATATTGTATTCATGTATTCATGTATTGTGTTTTTTTTTTTTAACAGGGCCGCGCCGGAAGAGCTTAACAGTGACTGGACATGCTGTAAAGGTGAGTTGAATATGTAGAATGTATATAATGTTTATTTATTTGATGTTAATGTTTTGTACTAATTTTTTTTTTTTGTTTGACCCATAGGTTAGTGATCTGAAGCAACATCTTAAAGGTAAGTGGTCTTAATTTATTGATTTTAGCTTAGAATTAGGGTCTGTGTATGTAGTTAGGACTGTAATTATTTTATTTTATTTTAGAATAAGGGTCTGTGTATGTAGTTAGGATTTTTTGTATATTAGATAGATAGGGGGATGTATTTGATATAGTTAGGATTTATTTTAAATTAAATAGATTGTATGTTAGATAGATAGGGGGTATTTGATTAGGACTATATGTAATATATTATATGTAATATATTATATTTAATATATTATATTTAATATATTATATGTAATGTCATGTATTGTATGTAATGTATGTAATGTATTATATGTAATATATTATATTTAATATATTATATTTAATATATTATATGTAATGTCATGTATTGTATGTAATGTATGTAATGTATTATATGTAATATATTATATTTAATATATTATATTTAATATATTATATGTAATGTCATGTATTGTATGTAATGTATGTAATGTATTATATGTATTATTGTATTGTGTTTATCTGTCTTTCCTTTTCAGGTGTGTAATTTTTTTTTGTTTTCTGTACTGTAGGTTTTTTTGTTTTTTGTACTGTAGGTTTTTTGTTTTTTGTAATTAGAGTGTTGGGGAGGTTTATTAGGGGGTAGGTAGTGTAGGTAGGTAGTGTAAGTGTTAATAGATTAGTGTAGAGGGGGGTTAGTTTAGATTAAATGGTTTATTGGGGGTTATAGTGTAGTGTTTGTAGTTAGTGTCATGATGGTCCTTGAGGACCATCATGGCACTTATGTGGTTAATGTTGGGTTGTAACAGGCCCATAATGGTAATAATATACCCTTATGGGACTGATGGGGTTAAATAGAGCCTTATGCTGGTCTGTATTGACCATCATGAGTTAATGGGTTAATTTAGGCCTTATGCTGGTCTGTATTGACCATCATGAGTTAATGGGTTAATTTAGGCCTTATGGTGGTCTGGATTGACCATCATGAGTTAATGGGTTAATTTAGGTCTTATGGTGGTCTGGATTGACCATCATGAGTTAATGGGTTAATTTAGGCCTTATGGTGGTCTGGATTGACCATCATGAGTTAATGGGTTAATTTAGGTCTTATGGTGGTCTGGATTGACCACCATGAGTTAATGGGTTAATTTAGGCCTTATGGTGGTCTGGATTGACCACCATGAGTTAATGGGTTAATTTAGGCCTTATGGTGGTCTGGATTGACCATCATGAGTTAATGGGGTAATTATAGTTGCCTGGGGTTATTATTTTTAGTGCGAGTCCTTTCAGGACCTTTACGGTCCTTTGAGGACCCGCGAGGCGGGAAATTTAAAATTGAATTGCAGCAGGGTCACGATCGGTGCCGATCGGGGCCCCCCGCTGCAGGGGGTTTATATGGGGACACTTCGGGGGTCCCGATGGGGACCCCCAGCATAGAGGGGGGTTAATTTTAAGTGCCGCGGCCGGGCTTGGCTAATAGTGTGCCGCGGTCCCTTTAAGGAGCCGCGGCGGGGAATTTAAAAGTTTTAAATGCAGCGGGGGGCCTGATCTATGCAGATCGGGGACCCCCCCTGCAATGGGTTTATGTGGGGACACTTCGGGGGTCCCGATGGGGACCCCCAGCATAGAGGGGGGTTAATTTTAAGTGCCGCGGCCGGGATTGGCTAATAGTGTGCCGCGGTCCCTTTAAGGAGCCGCGGCGGGGAATTTAAAAGTTTTAAATGCAGCGGGGGGCCTGATCTATGCAGATCGGGGACCCCCCCTGCAATGGGTTTATGTGGGGACACTTCGGGGGTCCCGATGGGGACCCCCAGCATAGAGGGGGGTTAATTTTAAGTGCCCGCGGCCGGGATTGGCTAATAGTGTGCCGCGGTCCCTTTAAGGAGCCGCGGCGGGGAATTTAAAAGTTTTAAATGCAGCGGGGGGCCTGATCTATGCAGATCGGGGACCCCCCCTGCAATGGGTTTATGTGGGGACACTTCGGGGGTCCCGATGGGGACCCCCAGCATAGAGGGGGGTTAATTTTAAGTGCCGCGGCCGGGATTGGCTAATAGTGTGCCGCGGTCCCTTTAAGGAGCCGCGGCGGGGAATTTAAAAGTTTTAAATGCAGCGGGGGGCCTGATCTATGCAGATCGGGGACCCCCGCTGCAAGGGGTTAATGTGGGGGTGCTGCAGGGGTCCTGATAGAGACCCCTGCAGCATGGGGATGTGTATAGGGTGCAGGGGGGAGCCTCACGCTGCTGTCTCGGGCTGTTCCGAGGCAGCACGTAGAGGCTTTCGGATCCCTTGCGTGGACTTTTTGTCCACGTAGGGATTCTTACGATATGCGAGACTCGTGCATAGATTTAAGGCTACGTAGCTCTCTCGGAGCCTATTCTCGGCCATTTTCTCGCAGTCATATCGTAAAGCAGGCTGCGAGAGATTCGGTTCTCGCAAACAGCAGGAAAACTGCCTTTTGCGAGCACCGAGAGAACTACGAGGGAGAATTTAATAGGGCCCTATGTTACTATGTTGCTATATTACTATGTTGCTATATTACTATGTTACTATATTACTATGTTACTATGTTACTATGTTACTATGTTACTATATTACTATGTTACTATGTTACTATATTACTTTTTTTTTTTTTTATTATTATTTTTATTTTCAAATTTAAAATCTCCATTTACATAAATAATACCTTACATATTATATACACAGCCAGACAAAAATACTGAAGGCATACATTTGTGCCCGGACATTATAACAATAATCATAAGAGTGTAACTGTTCTTTCATGTTTATTGCTAATAATAGACTTTAAGTGTATCATTGTATTAAACTTACATATGGCTATGAATGAAATCCAAACTTTAATATTTGGTTGAATATTCTTCAACCTAATGGAGAGATTAACCAGTTAAACTTCTCTCTTAAATTACTTACATATTCTATCACACCCTTTCATTCCACTCATATTCTAGCCAGCTTGGTGAAGGTAGGGAGGAAGATCCAGGGAGGGATCGATCTGCCAGGGAAGATATGGTGTCTTCGTGAGATTACCCCGTAGAAGTTACTTAAAAATTGAGTCCCAAACTACCCATTTTACAGGGTCTTGTTTTAGCTGAAATACCATATTAAAATCCCTCTCTAGTTCCCTATTGTATCCCATCATGGCCAATATTTCAGTTAGTTTTGGAAGATCCTCTTTCTTCCAATTTTGTGCAATTGCAGTTTTTTCTACCTGAAAAATTTGAGTCATAAACGCTTTATTTTTTATTTCCATCTTAGGGGGAAAAATATTAAACAAGGCCATCTGCGGTTTTACTATCATTTCTGTCTTAAATATAATAGATAAGTATTTCAGAACATTCCTTCCAAAGATGAAGGGTTATAGGGCATTCCCACCATATATGGAACATATCTGCAGATTTCCCACAGTTCCTCCAGCATTTAATTTCTGGTTTAAATGTTATAAAGTAGATTTTGGAGGGAACCCAGTACCATCTATTAAGTAATTTAAATTGAATTTCTCTCTGGTTTGTATTTTTAACAAACCTATTTAGAGATTTTAAGGCTTGTTGCCATGACTCTTTAGGTATCCTTAGCTGCATATCTTTAGCCCAGAGGTCCATAGGTCTAGTTGTATCCGTTTGTATTTGCTTATAAATGATCTCACTACACTTAGAAATCAAGTGTCTAGTATTTTGGGACTTTATTAAAATTTCAACGTTGTTTAAGCTTTGCCGAGTAATGTTTTTATTTATATTCTTCAAAACTCGTGAAATTTGATGTGAAGTGAACCAAAGTTTAGTTGATATATTATATTTCAACTTTAGCATGTTATAATCTAAAATTTTTCCTTTTTCTTTATCTATAATGTGCCCCAGTAGATATATTCCTTTGTCTTTCCATTCTGGTTCTAAGTAGATATAATTCATGCGTGCTAATGTTGTCAAAGGAGTAAGTTCACTTTATTGCTCTATGAATTTAAATTTTTTGTTCATTTTTATCCACTCTTTTACCATTATAGTCAAAATAGTTGCTCTCGGGTCAATGTATGCTAATGCTAGTTTTGGAGTGAACAATAGAGCATTAAGGTCGATATTGTGTAGCATATCACTTAAAATCTGGTTCTCCGGGTGAGTGGAAAGAGGTTGACTCCACTTTATATATTGCGCCAATTTAATTGCTTCCTGATAGTGAAAAACCATTGGGTATGCAATGCCACCATTTATAAATTTTCGACTCATTATTGCTTTTTTAACTCTGATCTGACCGTTCTTATTAATATATCTATCGATCATCTTCTGGAATTGTTACTATATTACTATGTATATAATATGTTACTATATTACTATGTTACTATATTACTATATTACGATGTTACTATGTTACCATATTACTATTTTACTATGTTACTATATTACTATATCACTATATTGCCATATTATTATGTTACTATATTACTATGTTACTATGTTACTATATTACTATGTTACCATATTACTATATTACTATGTTACTATATTACTATGTTACTATGTTGCTATATTACTATGTTACCATATTACTATATTACTATGTTACTATATTACTATATCACTATATTACCATATTACTATGTTACTATATTACTATGTTACTATATTACTATGTTACTATGTTGCTATATTACTATGTTACCATATTACTATATTACTATGTTACTATATTACTATGTTACTATATTACTATGTTACTATGTTGCTATATTACTATATTACTATGTTACTATATTACTATATCACTATATTACCATATTACTATATTACTATATTACTATGTTACTATATTACTATATTACTATGTTACTATGTTACTATGTTACTATGTTACTATATTACTATGTTACTATATTACTATGTTACTATGTTGCTATATTACTATGTTACTATGTTACTATATTACTATATTACTATATTACTCTGCACCAGGCCAAGGTAACCTTTACTGATAAGTGTTTGATAAGCAGGTTGTAAAATAAACTATTGACTAGAAGCACTTGTATATGTCAGAAAATGTAATAGAAAAAATGTCCATATTTTATGATTATTTATTTGTAAATGAGCACATACAGACAACATAGAATTAGATATAAGGGAAGCACGGCTACACAGAATTAATCTGTAAGTGAAATAAAAGAGAAAGAAGAAGAATTTTACGTAGATTCTTTTTATTTTGATCTTGTTACTTTGTATCCTGACCACAGCATCTTATATAAGTCAGTGTGCTTTAATAACGCCATAATATCTTTATAATCTATCTGTTATATTAATTAAAAGCTGCGGTCAAATACTTTCTATATTGGATTTTAAAACACTAATAACATGAGCACGATGATTTTAGAAATCAAACGAATAAATAAATAAGCAAAGCCTTTAACTTTTCACTTTTTAATACAATTATTATTTATTTTCCTTTCCTTTTGTCTTTTAAGTTCTCAGGAGGGTGGATCATTGTAAATCATTGCTCTTTCCATTACTTCTATTGAACATTCTGACAATTTTAGATGCCACATTCCCATGCATTCAAAGTCTCCTCAGGAAAGTAATCAGAATAAAAATGAAATGGTAGACGTAACAGCAGCATAACTGCATATACATGTAATAAATTACAAGTGGTATTATTTTTTTACATTCTAAACAAGTGTAATTCTTCAAAGGACTATACGTTAAATTATATCAATAAATTAATGTTTCTTATTTTTACCCTCTAAAAACAGCTCGTGATCAGAAGAAGTTCTTTGAAGGGCCATAAAAAAAATATTTTCTTTTTAAAATATAATTTTATATATGTTGCAAAGCCAGATTGTATATAATATATGGGTAGAACAGAACAGGGAAATATATATGGGAAAAACCTGCACGAAGAAAGCGTTCCAGGCAGTTAATCCCACGGCTTTACCCACCCACGCACCCACTCACGCACCCACCCACTCTCTCACCCTATGACATATAACACAGGTGTCTATGCTCTGAGCATGATGGGACAGATATAACAAGACATAATGTCCATACAGAATCATATCCCAAGTCGCCGTCCCTTTCCTTGGTGTAATCCTCATCATTCCTTGGACACACTGATTTCTTCTTAAGAAAATACTCATCCATAGAAGCTGCGCATCACTGTAACGCAGGATCTGCTCTCCCCCAGACCCATTATATTCCATAATAACCTGACAAACAAGCTCTGACGTGTAAAACAATTATATACAAAATACAAATCGTACAAAAGGCAAAAGAAAATGACACCTATTATTTGCAGATAAGTGACTGCTACTTTCTATGAGCTTTTCAAAAGGATATTGTCCTAAAGGCACAAAGAGCACAAAGGGGGTTTTCTGGCATTTAAAAGCAGGTGTTTTAAAGATAACAAAAGTCAGGGTTTTGCATGAAAAATATTAAGTAAAACTTGTTTAAACTTTGTTGAAACTAACATGAAATGCGGAGAGTATACTTTAGCTGGAAGATCTCATTGGCTGTCAGAGAGCAAGCCCCCAAGAGTATTTAAACTGCAGAATATGTGTTTGTGATCTGAAACCTTTATCTGAAAAAAAGAAAACACACTGTGATGCATAATCAAATACCCTCTTTCTGATGCAACAAATAAAAAAATATTCTCATATCCCTATTACCCCCTTTTTGGTCACCTGGGCAGGTCCGCTTTCTCAATGATTATAGAGGTAAGGATATGTGATCAAACAGTTGTCTATGATGTATTTCTTTTTCCGTGACCTCATGGACCATAACACACCAGGACATCTTTATATCCATGGTGATCCACTTGGTTTTCATGGCAGAGATAATGTAGTGGGTTGCCAGTTCCTTCTCCAGTGGGCCACAGCATACAGCTCTTTCTATTCCTAGGTGGTCTCCCATCCATGTACTGTCCGTGCCCAACCCTGCTCAGCATCAAGGTGGTGTGACCTCTTGGTTCCCTGACCGGAATGGAACCCAGGTTGCAGCGGTGAAAGCACTGACTCCTAACCACTACATTTTAATACATTTTTTTGCAAAAATTAATTGTAGTCATGGTTCTGTAGACAACCGTTTTAAGTATTGTTCAATACACAAGAAAACATATTAAAAAAATAACAATAAATAAATACACATGTATACAAAACAATATTGCAGTATGATAAACTTTTATAAAGTCTTGGTATGAAAATAGAATATATCAATTTCTTAAAGAAACCTTACACGCAGCGTGTCTTCTCTCCTGGAAGCTCGCCATGATTAATACAAGAATCTCATGCACTGAGTGTTGATGCCAAACTAAACATGGCTTGAGGTGTAAAATAGTTGTCACTGACCCCTTACCAGGGCCTGGATTGTAACCCAGTGAGATACCATAGAGAACAGGTTACCCCACTGGAAAATGGGTAGGGGAATTATATTGCCACCATGCTTCATGTTTCTTATGGCATATGCCCCCTGCCTCATCCTGTATGTAATTCCCCCATGTAATATTACTGTGTTATGTGTCATGTTTAAAGGTTATTAGTGTGTTGTACTGCTATTTGTAATATTGATCAAACAAGATGGCGACTATAACTAATCCTGGTCCTTTGTTCTATAGCTGCATGTGGCAGCTCGGTTAACACATACCAGCCCCCAGAAGAGGGCATCCCCTCATCATCTCTGTCCCCATGGACACAGCACTATGCTGATTGGACTATGTTAATTCAGGCAGTACAGCTATTCAGCTGATTAGTGCTTGTGCATCCAGGTGGAGAATCCAAACTTGTCTCCTCCCCAATTTATGAATGTTGTTTTTGTGTTTTTCTAAATTGGGCATTAGTGTTTTAGAAGCAAATAAAAGAAGGTTAACTGCTGAGACATATAGAAAATGGTATGCCTATTATTTTGCTCCTGGTGGCTGCGATACTGATCCTATCTCCATCCTACAAGTAACTTGTCCTGTGGTAGGACGGTTACTGGGACTCCTAGAAGCGCTGATTCCTGATGGAGAGACTCTGACTGATACAGAAGCCAGATAACAGGGTGCTGGTGCCGAGATTTCTAAGAACCCAACGGTCCTTGTCACAATAGTGATTAAATTAAAAAAAAAGTTAATTTCAGTTTTCTAAGATATGACGGGGGTCATTGATCTTGTTCATGCACAACCGTTATCTTCTACCACAACTTACTGCACATACCTGAAGTTTAAAATAATGTCTAAAAAAAACTGACATTCATAGCTGTGACTGAGCAAGACAGTCCTTAAATGTTTAAATAATGTCTCAAAAAACAAGTGATACATTTAAACAAATATTAAATAAATATTACTATGCACGGATCGTTTTTGAATCAATAGATGGTAACATATTTGCAATTGTATATCAAAGGTCGGCTTTTGCAATGGTTTGGAAGAATTGATTACAGCAATTAATGACACAATAGAAAATGTAAAAAAAAAATGATATTTATCTAAGATTAAAATACAACAATTTAGACAGAATTTTATAAGTCTGCCAACCCCACAATATTCACTTATCACAAGCACCAGATTAACAAAAATATTGGTTATTGGCACCAATGACAATAAAACAGCACTAAATGGGAAATGCCCCCAGCTTCCTATACTCTTATTGCTTAAAAAGACATAATAAAACACCAGGGTGGGGGTGATCAGATTGTACTGAGAAGAGCTGAGATATCAGGAAAATAACTGAAGTTATCACAAAGCCTCGCTACATACCTGTGAGTAAACATCACTTTGACAGACTCATAATTAAACAAGCGATCATGTAATTTAAGTACAGGAAGGTGATCGTCACGTTACACTTCAGACCTCGCAAGACTGCCCTGTATTAAAGGGTTAAGATGGTATCTATGAAACCTTATGGTGATGTTATTACAAACAGTAATTATTATGTCTCAGGCTGGGAATGGCCTTCCTGGGTTTCATTGGCGCTCCCAAATATTATGGTGGTGGAGGGATTCAGAGGTGTATTTCAGAGCCTGTTCAGAATGGCGGCGCCATTGTTTAGACATGATTTAGAAATGTCAACCTTTTTAGACCTCATCTGATCCTTATAAGATGTGGATTAATTGTTAACTGATCCATAGGAAGGCATGCGGAAAAAAAATAATTGAAACATTGTCAATAGTTATTCATGATAACTCTGAATGCCCTTTTTATTCATATCAATATATATGTATATATATAAATAAATATATACTAGCGACTTGCCCGTCGAAAAATGACGGTCAATAAAATTATAAGGCTGGGAATGTTGTTTGGCACACAATGTAAGGCTTTTAGTCCTCTGTGTACCTTTGGTGCTCATTGCTAACATAAACTTTGCTAAACGAACCCCCCTCTACACTAACCTAACACCTACACTACCTACCTACCCCCTAATAACCCCCCACCCACACTAATTGCAGAAAATAATAAAACCTAACTCACAAAAAATAATAAAAGCTAAGTAACAAAAAATAAAAAAGCCTAATTCCCCAAAAATAAAAAATCTACATTACAGAAAATAAAAAACCTAAGTCACCAACAAATAAAAATCTACATTACAGAAAATAAAAAAAAACTAGGTTACAAAAGATAAAAAAAGGTACATTACAGAAAATAAAAAAAACTACATTACAACACTCCCATCACTGCAGAAAATTAAAAAAAAGGACACACCTGAAAATGAAATACATACACAATACATACAGTACATTACAATACAGTATAAATGAAATAAAATACAAGACCCCCCTATGTAAAATATATTAAATATACTATCTCAAATACACACATACCCCAATATCTAAAATACATTACATCGTATCTAAAATATACAAAAACCTCACTATCTAAAATACTGTATATACTCGCGCACCTCTCCGACGCTAATGAGCACTCGCGGACCTCTCTGACGCTAATGAGCCTCCCAGAGACTTTTCCGGAAGAAAACTGGCAATCAACCCCGATACGTCTAACCTCAAAAGATGTCCTCTTGTCAGTTGAAAACCTCTTGGCACATAAAGTTCAGTTGACAAAGCCTTATATTGGCCCCGGATATATTTATATAAGGTAATTAAATCCCCTATTAGACACCAATTTTCTATAGAAAATAAGTTTAATTTGCCTTTGCAGCTGCTGCTTGGCACTGAGCACTGTTACCTAGGTGGTTGTCCGCAAGCACTCCCAAATCCCTTTCATCATCTGACACACCTAGATTTGCTACATTAAGATTATAAATTGCATCGCTATTCTTCCTTCCCAAATGCATAACTTTACATGTATTCATATTAAATCTCATCCGCCATTTAGATGCCCATTTCTTTAAGTTATGCAAATCCCTTTGGAGGGAAAGCACATCATTATCTGATTTAATTACCTTGCACAACTTAGTGTCATCAGCGAAAATGGAGACAATACTTTCCAATCCTACTTCTATGCCATTAATAAATATGTTAAAAGGAGAGGACTTAATACTGAGCCCTGAGGAACCCCACTTACCACATCCAATCTGTGTATGTTCCATTCTGTAGCTTCCACCCTAAAGAAGTGAAGTGTACTGGTCTATAGCACCCTAAATGAGCTCTTTTTCCCTTCTTAAATATCACATATAATAATTGTCGTATTGCGAGTTTGTTAGTTACGGCATGTTAAAAGTTACAGGGTTGCGCATGCGCAAAAAGCGTCAAAGGCACACATTGCGAGCCCAGCATGACTTTGTGCAAGAAAAAGTGGCCTTTCAGGGTCCCTTAAGCGTCATCTGTCCACCGATGGAGGATGGAAACAGATTGAAGGCGCACATGTCACTGTTCGCGAGGCAAGTAAGACTTCGAAAACATTATGACTTTAACGGACGATAACTTTTCACACATGTAACTCTGAAAACCAACAAAAAATGCCAATTAATGAAACAAATTAACTTACAACCTCACACACAGCACAGGGAGAAAAACCACTAAGTGTGGAAAAAAATGGCGGCCGTAAAGCCGTTACTCATTGCGAGGACCGTAAAGTAGGCGATGGGAGAGGCTCGCAATAAGAGCCTTCGGTGCTCGTTGCGAGGCATGAAAGTGGTGGGTTGGCTGAGGCCGGAAATGAGTGGAGAGAGCCGCCTATTGCGGGGCTCGCAATGAGCACTGAAGGCACTCATCGCAAGGCCCGTAAAGTAGACGGTGGGAGAGGGGGGAGAGTGTGGCATTGTGTGGCAAGCAGCATTGACAGAACTTCAAATTTTATTGCCAACATTTTTGACGGGCAAGTCGCTAGTATTTTGAAATCTACCTCAAATGAGACTTTGTGTGTTGTGATCATGGTTTCCCAAAGTTTGCCCTATTCCAACATTTGATACCATATCAATATTATTTATGATGACTAAATCCAAGATGGCGCCATTTCTAGTAGGTTCTTGTACAACCTGGGCCATATAATGATCCCTGAGTGTACTCAAGAACCTGCTCCCCTTTGCTGAACTGCTGGTCTCATTTATCCAGTTTATTTCCAGGTAATTATAATCTCCCATTATTAGAACTTGCCCGTGCTTAGCTGCATCTACAATCTGTAACAATAATTGTATTTTCTCACAAATTTATATTTGGGGGTTTATAGTATACTCCCACCAATATTCTTTAGAATTTGCTCCTTTACTATTTAACTCTACCCACAAGGATTCGCCGTTATCACTGGTTTCACCATAAATATCTTCTCTGACTATGGGCTTTATATCCGGCTTTATATACAGACAAATCACGTAGACCATAATAAAATTATTATTTTTTGATCAGGCGACCAACATCACACAGAGGCTACTGTCACATCTCAGTCACAAACTTCAATCTAAAACAGTTGGTGAATTTACAGATTGTGTGTTTTATATCTAACTAACGACTAGCCCACCAAAAATTATACTTATTAAATTAATGTACGTTAATAATTAATTCTGAATGAATAAATGTATTAGGAAGTGAGAAGCATTAATGTATTCATAAAGTAACAGCAGTGTAAAATATGCTATTTATTTTTTATATATATTTTTTTATAATAATTAATTAATTACTTAATGCATTAATATACTTTACCTATTTCTAATTAACATATCCAGCAATCAATATCCTGAAGAGCTGACAATCTCTTGGTATTTTCCTGCAGCATACAATGTACATTTTTCCTGTTGCTGCCCGGATGAGAAAGTGTCTGCAATGTCCCAACTGTGCAGTGTAAATAGGCTGCGTGCGCGAGGTCAAACCGTTGGTTTCGTCGTGTAAAGCGCCATTTTAGATTCCTAATGTTATTAGTTGCAAGTTAGTGTTGTAAAATGGCGGCGATTTTCTATGTGTTACGCTGCTCGCAAGCAGTTTCCATCCTTCCTAATAGTGTACTTTGTACCTCGTACTCTCCTGTGTAAGTGGTATGCGTCTGGCGGTGTTTTGCGTTCGGGGTCGTGTAGCCTCGTTTTATTTTTTTTGCTGAAACTCGCCAAATTCGGCTTAAATTTGCATGGAACCTCACCCCCAGACGTCCTTGCTGCCTCCCGTGCTGTGTGTGAGGATTTTTGTTTAAATTTTTTTTTATTTTTCCGACCTCATAATTTTTTTTTCTAAGTCACGCGTTTTTCACTGCCTCAACGGCTCGCTTCGCATGGCTCGCAAGGGCGCCTTTGGAGCTCATTTGTGCCTAAGTCCTGCGTGTTTCAATGCCTCAACTGCTCTCCTCGCTTCAGCGCTCATCAGCTAAGTGCTCTGAGCTCGGAAGACTTCTGTGCTTCAATGGCTCGCCTCGCTATGCTCGCCTCGCAAGCTTGACGACGATTTGTAGTTTGACAACTATTATATATGATAGTGCTTTCACAATTTTGGCTTCAAATGTTAATGACATTTCCAGATCTGTGTATTTCAAGTACATTATCAGACAAACGCCATCACATCGAACAGCAATCCTGCGCAATAACAGATCAGGATAGTTACAAACCTTGTAAAAAACAGAGTATCGGTTTCTAAGACTGATAATATGTATTCAGGGTATAAGAACACCTAGATTAGCAGTTTTTTACTCTTTATGATACAAATCTGGGTGAATACGCAAATCTGGGTGAATACGCTTACATAATGTGCGCAGCAATGCTGCTGGTTGTCTTCACAGCTATGTATTTCTGGTATTAATCTGAATTTTACTTCCAACAGTTACAATATGCATGTGTAAAATATGGTTTATATACAGATAATTTGTAAACATTATACCCTTAATAAGTGTCCTTTATAAATATACATGCTCTGATATAAATCTCTAGACTTAGAAATTGGTTACTATAATGGTGCGTCAAGATTCTGGTCAAACAAGAGAGAAACTGAAACAAAACCTATTGTTTTCTAAAGGAAGAGTGAAGTCATAATCAGGGAATAGATGAGGGCCTGCCAAGGAAGTGCTACCATGGTGCGCTATCCAGGGCGCTTTCGCTTCCACTTCCAGAGATCTAGCATGGATTCAGCAGTTTAAGCTGAGGAGAGTAGGCTAGACTGATGGACACACTAACTCTACCGGCCTAACTTAGACTAGAGATTTGGATGGAGTTGGCGGAGCCGAGCAGTGTTGGTCCATGCTTCCTTGATGGTATGTATTGTCTGGTGGTGGAAGGGTGACGCCCGGAAGCTGAATTGCCGCAATGGACCTCATAATCGGTGACCCTAGTGCCGGACACAAAGCCAGGTAGTGCTTGAGGGGGGAAGGAGTGACCCCAGATAACATCAAAGAGTTTTTTTAAGAAACAAAATTGTAAAGATACTAGTGAATTGCCTGTCCAAACATTACGGCAATAAAGTTGTAAGGCAGATAATGCTGTTTGTCACACAATGTAAGACTTTTAGTCCTCTGAGTACCTTCGGCGCTTATTGCGAGACTCTCCTCTGAGCACCCTCAGCGCTCATTGTGAGCTCCGCGCTGAGCGCCTTTGGCAAAGCGAGTCTCTCCTCTGCTCTGTTTTTTTTATATAAATATATTTTTTTATAATAATTAATTAATTAATTAATTAAATACTAAATTAATATACTTTACCTATTTGTAATGAACATATCCAGGAATCACTATGCTGAAGAGCTAACAATCGCTGATGTTTTCCCAGCATACAATGTACATTTGGACTGTTGGTGACCTGAGGTGTAAGTGTGCAGTGTAAATAGGCTGCATGCGCAAGGGCAAAGCGTTTGTTTAGTTGTGTAATGCGTTATTTTAGATTGGTAATGTTATTAGTTGCAAGTTTGTGTTGTAAAATTGCGGCGAGTGTATGTGTTACGTGAGTCTCGAGCATTTTCCGTCCTTCCTAATAGTGTATTTTGTACCTCGTACGTTCCTGGCTAAAAGTCGTATGTGCCTGGCGGTGTTTTGCGTGGTTATGGGTCGTGTAGCCTCATTTTAGTTTTTTTCAACGGACAATTTTTTTCTCGCATAGGCGATTTTTGAGTGGTGAAACTCGGCAAATTCGACTTAAATTTGCGTGCAACCTCAATCCCAGACGTCCTGGCTGTCCCCCGTGCTGTGTTTGATGTTTTTCGTATGTTTTTTTTTTGTTGTATTTTTTTTGTTTTTCGTGTTTTTCGATGTGCGCGGTTCGGCCGTTAAGTTATTTTTTGCGGGTCATATTTTTTTTTCTCTAAGTGGCAGTTTCCTTTTTGGGCCGTAATTTTTTCAGGCTACGGGTCTCGCACTGTGAATTGTGTATTTCAGTTTTCTGTTGTTCTGTAGTCCTGGAATCGTAGGTATGATGCTTACTGCGTGCAGGGTCATAGGCTCATTTCCACCATCGCAAGGAGCTCCTTTGGCGCTCTTTGCCTGACCGCGACCACGCCCGACGCATCTCAAGCCCGCAGTTTTAACATTGCGTTACCAACGGATTTTGGAAAGCCCGCGCAGATGAGAACTATATATGTGATTATCAAAAGGCAAGAAGTAAAATAAAGAGTCTAAACCTTCTAAAGAGAAAACAAGATTAAAAAGCAAGTGTAACCCCCACCACTCCTATTTCCTCATCTTTCTAGCAAAACTCCCCTTGAGCATTGCTGCTCACACAACTCAAAAGTAAAAAAAACCCTCGCCATTCTTTATGTAACGGATCTCCTGGCACCCCGACCGGGTACCTCCGTTGATAGACGCGTCCTAGTTTGCGCGGAGGCCTACAAGCACCGCACCGGACACCTCAACCACCACAGACTCCACACCCGCCGTAGTTTAGCTGGAGCCGCGCCGTCTTCCTTCCACCCTGTATGAATCTCCAGCATCCAGGACCGTGTGGGGAAGACCTCTCCTCCAAGGAGGACACATCAGGAACAAGCATTCAGTAGTTACAGCTCAAGGGAGTATGCAAAAGCATAGCAATCCCCAGTATGATAGAGCAATCCCCTTCAAGAACGAGATGAGACTACGTTTTGAAGGGTCAAGTAGAACTAGCCTTTAATGACAGGGGATCTCCTTTTATGCAATGGTGCCCTCTGAAGGGCTACATCCACATAAATATCACAGCCAATTAGATACATGGTTCAACCTCCACGTTTCCTCCCCTCAGATAACAGGTAACACAATTAAAACAGACACAATTTTAACCACATTCTGGAAGTACCCCAAAAACATCCCCCATAGTTGGCCACACAATACACATAAAGAGAACAATAGGTGTGGTCACCCCTCCCTGAGGCTCCTTGATATAATCAGACAATGATTAAATCAGCCGTCTTTGTTCTTATGTTTGAGAATGAATAGACGTCCTTATCTGTAACAGGATTATCTCTCCTGCCAAGGTCTGCACTAGCCTGGGGCCAATATTCTGCAGAGCATAAACCAACATACATACAGTATATTACTAGGATCATATTTTAACCAAGAATTAAATAACCATAAACAGGGTAAAACAGTGATGGGTTCCGTTACAGCTGGGATCTGAGCGCACAAAACTACCGAATAGCGCTCAGATCATCTTCACACAGTTCAATTGCCATGTAGCTAAAGTCTTTCCCATAGTCTTTCATTATATGAATGGGCTCCATGGCATAGCTATCTGTGGTATCATGGTTCACACAGGGCAAGTACCGAATGACCCCCCTGTATGTAAAGGGCCAGAATGAGTGACATACACTCTGGTATGCTGAATACTGTGTTTGAAGGGCAATATGTACCAAGGCCATAGTTGCAGGGCAGGAGGCTGGCAAACAGTCCTCTCCAAGACAAAGTGGCGAAGGGCACCTCGTCACACATCTCCCCTTTGGGGGGAAGTCTAACCAGGCACCTGACCTTCTGCCGGTCAGTGCCTCCGTTAGACGATCCACCAACCCACAATAAACCAGTGCTAGAGCAGCCCCCCCACAACAACAAAGTGCAAGAGCAGCCCACCCACAACAAACAGTTACGGCACCTGGATATTTCGCTGTGGTGATGGGGCAACACGCTAAGGGGACTTGAGGGGCAGAGGCCAGCGGCACTCTGCCCTGATGCCAGCTCTTCTGCTGGTATAACCTGCAGGACATCCTGCTCTGTACAAGGGACAAAGGGAGGGCAGAGGCTGACTGC
Source organism: Discoglossus pictus (assembly GCA_027410445.1). Lineage (NCBI taxonomy): Eukaryota > Metazoa > Chordata > Amphibia > Anura > Alytidae > Discoglossus > Discoglossus pictus. The sequence goes on from JAPZIH010000904.1 coordinate 44,027, forward strand.
ACTCTGCCCCGCTGTCAGCTCTTCTGCTGTGGTACTTGGGACATATTCCGGCTCAGTAGCCAGGGAAAGGTGGAGGTCAGTGAGGGTTAACATTTCCTCTGTTAACCCTGGGGCCACATTAGAAGTTAGCTGGGGAGGGGAATTTGTACTTACCCCCTCCTCCGGTTGTCCCAGTGACGGTAGTTGGGGATCTGGACAGGCTGTGGGCGCAGAGACCAAGGTCCCATCTGCGCCGTCTGGGAAATTAGTGTCTCCCCTGGTTAGGGTAAACTGTCGCTGGGGAGGAAGGACGACACCTTCTGCCCCCTGTGGTTCACACTGCCGCTGGGGGGGAAGGACGACACCTTCTGCCCCCTGGGGTTCACACTGCCGCTGGGGGGAAGGATGACACCTTCTGCCCCCTGGGGTTCACACTGCCGCTGGGGGGGAAGGACGACACCTGCTGCCCCCTGTGGTTCACACTGCCGCTGGGGGGGAAGGACGACACCTTCTGCCCCCTGGGGTTCACACTGCCGCTGGGGGGGAAGGACGACACCTTCTGCCCCCTGGGGTTCACACTGCCGCTGGGGGGAAAGGACGACACCTTCTGCCCCCTGGGGTTCACACTGCCGCTGGGGGGAAAGGACGACACCTTCTTCCCCCTGGGGTTCACACTGCTTCTGGGGGGGAAGGACGACACCTTCTGCCCCCTGGGGTTCACACTGCCGCTGGGGGGGAAGGACAACACCTTCTGCCCCCTGGGGTTCACACTGCCGCTGGGGGGGAAGGACGACACCTTCTGCCCCCTGGGGTTCACACTGCCGCTGGGGGGGAAGGACGACACCTTCTGCCCTCTGGGTTTAACACTGCCACTGGGGGGGAAGGACGACACCTTCTGCCCCGTGGGGTTCACACTGCCGCTGGGGGGGGAAGGACGACACCTTCTGCCCCCTGGGGTTCACACTGCCGCTGGGGGGGAAGGACGACACCTTCTGCCCCCTGGGGTTCACACTGCCGCTGGGGGGGAAGGACGACACCTTCTGCCCCCTGGGGTTCACACTGCCGCTGGGGGGGAAGGACGACACCTTCTGCCCCCTGGGGTTCACACTGCCGCTGGGGGGGAAGGATGACACCTTCTGCCCCCTGGGGTTCACACTGCCGCTGGGGGGGAAGGACGACACCTTCTGCCCCCTGTAGGGCCGGTAGAGAGACCTCGGTCCCATCTCTACCTGCCATCTGGAGGTCATCCCAGGACCAGTCAATGAAGTCTGGTTCCGCTTGTTGAGTAGGTTGGGGCTGCACGAAGCTGAGCAGGTTTTGGTAGTCCTGCTCCAGCTCCCACTCTCTTGTTACCAGGTGGGTCATGTCTTTGCTCACCTCGCCTTCGTCATCCCAGACATACATGCCCATCCGGTAGTTGTAGATGTCCCAAAACCTAGACTCCTCCGTGCTGCCAAGATCAATGTCGTCCTCCAAGGCATCCCATAATAAACCCGGGCCATCATAATCATCTCCCTCCGGTAAGTCGTGTTCAGCCGTCCAGGGGGTAAGTCGAACGGTATGCCACCAGAGGGCCTGGTATGCGTTGTCTAGCCAGATCTCTCGCAGTACCAGGGTCTCTAGTCTTGTCACCCACTCATCCAGGGGCTGCTCTCCCAATAGATACATCTGCATCGCCACACGCTTCTGTAGCCGCTGCTCATCACTGGGGAGACTCTCACCTCGCCGCCATTGGGCATCTTCCAGGGCATCATACCAGAGTTCCTTTCTGTCTGCATCCCTGTAGTCCGCGGCCTCCTCCTCCTCATCATCATGGAACGCTGTCTGAAAACTAGCCGGTTCCATCCTGCTGTAGCCAGGGGCTCTGTACGGATACTAGCGTTGCCCTCAATTTGTAACTCCAAACGTTACCGGTGTCTCTGTGCTGCTTTTCCTCTTACTAGGACGCCATCCCACCACTGCCAGCCAATGTAACGGATCTCCTGGCACCCCGACAAGCACCGCACCGGACACCTCAACCACCACAGACTCCACACCCGCCGTAGTTTAGCTGGAGCCGTGCCGTCTTCCTTCCACCCTGTATGAATCTCCAGCATCCAGGACCATGTGGGGAAGACCTCTCCTCCAAGGAGGACACATCAGGAACAAGCGTTCAGTAGTTACAGCTCAAGGGAGTATGCAAAAGCATAGCAATCCCCAGTATGATAGAGCAATCCGCTCCAAGAACGAGATGAGACTACGTTTTGAAGGGTCAAGTAGAACTAGCCTTTAATGACAGGGGATCTCCTTTTATGCAATGGTGCCCTCTGAAGGGCTACACCCACATAATTATCACAGCCAATTAGATACATGGTTCAACCCCCACGTCTCCTCCCCTCAGATAACAGGTAACACAATTAAAACAGACACAATTTTAACCACATTCTGGATGTACCCCAAAAACAGGGGGTACACCTTTAAGTCCAGCACCGTACAATAGCTTTCACCCAGGGGAACAACATATTAAAAAATGGCATGAATCAGACCAGGGGTTCAAAAGTTAGTAAAAGTATCTTACTGGCAGCATGGCAATCCACATCCCCCATAGTTGGCCACACAATACACATAAAGAGAACAATAGGTGTGGTCACCCCTCCCTGAGGCTCCTTGATATAATCAGACAATGATTAAATCAGCCGTCTTTGTTCTTATGTTTGAGAATGAATAGACGTCCTTATCTGTAACAGGATTATCTCTCCTGCCAAGGTCTGCACTAGCCTGGGGCCAATATTCTGCAGAGCATAAACCAACATACATACAGTATATTACTAGGATCATATTTTAACCAAAAATTAAATAACCATAAACAGGGTAAAACAGTGATGGGTTCCGTTACAGCTGGGATCTGAGGGCACAAAACTACCGAATAGCGCTCAGATCATCTTCACACAGTTCAATTGCCATGTAGCTAAAGTCTTTCCCAGCATCATGCTTTGGGGCTGGAACTGGAGCCTTAGTTAAGAGGGAATTATGAACATTTCCAAATACCAGTCAATATTGGCACAAAACCTTCAGGCTGCTGCTAGAAAGCTGAACATGAAGAGGAACTTCATCTTTCAGCATGACAACGACCCAAAGCATACATCCAAATCACCAAAGGAATGGCTTCACCAGAAGAAGATTAAAGTTTTGGAATGGCCCAGCCAGAGCCCAGACCTGAATCCGATTGTGATCTGAAGAGGGCTGTGCACAGGAGATGCCCTCGCAATCTGACAGAGCAAAGAAGAGTGGGCAAATCATGCCAAGTCACAATGTGCCATGCTGATAGACTCATACCCAAAAAGACTGATCACAAGGGGCTTCAACAAAGTATTAGTTTAAGGGTGTGCAGACTTATGCAACCACATTATTTTATTTTTATATGTTTTCTTCCGTCCACCTAAAAGATTTCAGTTTGCTTTTCAATTGAGTTGTACAGTTTATAGGTCACATTAAAGGTGGAAAAAGTTCTGAAATGATTTATCTTTGTCTCATTTTTTTACAGCACAGAAACCTGACATTTTAACAGAGGTGTGTAGACTTTTAATATCCACTGTAAGTGTACTTTAACAAAAAAAAAAAAGAGTGAGAAAGAGTTGCAGTAAAAGTGTTTATTATAAGCTGTAAATGTGTTGTATTCTTTCATTATGAAGACATGTTCAAATGAGATGTAACCTACTTTTCTCATAATAAAAATGTATTTAAAAAACATACAAAAGGGGTTTCCCACCTCAATTAATTGTGATGAAGGGAAGCCAAAAAATTATTATTATCTCAGTAATGGAGGAGGATATTAAGAGAATGGTAAATGCCATTTGTGGAAACAATCAAACAAATCTACACATCATCTAAAATTTTAGACTAAAAAAAAGTTTAGGGATCCTGGAACTATTAAGCAAATATGGGCTTAGGTCATGTAGAATACTAGAAGTCTTTAAGATAGAATATTTAACTCTTAGATGCCCATCTTGTATCTTATTTTAGGTTAGATGACTTTCTTTAGGATCTAGAAACTTTACATGTCGTTCAATCAAAAATTCTCATGATTAATTGGGCAGACGGAGAAATGATCAAAGATCAGCCAACTTTATACAAAATTCAATAAGAACGATCGATGCTTCACCTTTCAACACCTTTAAGAAAAAACTTTACCTAGAGAGAAAATGTTTAGATTTTTAAATATAAATGAAAAAATGGTACAAAAGAGTACAGTAGTTTGGAATGACCATAAGACATACACCAGGGATCCCCTAATATCACGGGCTGCCCAACCAACACAGAGGCCGACCTCCGACCTCTCCAGAGCTCTATATATCTCCAAGTATGTTCAGGGAAATGAAAGAAACTCAAGCACCAGAGAAGTTACAACAAAGGAAGTGTCATTTAGGTAAGAAAGTGGGTAAGATTCTGGCATATAAACTAAAAAAAAGTTCTACACAGGAGAATTGCACAAATAAGAGATAATAACACATCCCGTATGAAACCAGAGGATATTGGGAAGGTTTTTCTTAACTTTTATATGGATCTGTATAATTTAAAACATAGAGATCACTTTAAGAAACCTAGTAAAAAAAATAATATTTTTTGAAGAAATTAAATGCCAGGTTCGGATTGGTTTATAAACTATAACTATTATTATTACTATTACTATTATTATTACTATTATTATTACTATGGGACATTTACATTGAACAGCTTGTTAGTGTCTGAAATTACAACAGAAGGTAGAGCATAAATATTTTAAAACAAGATAAAGACATCATACCTTTTAAATTATGTAAAATGGCTAAAAAAGAAATGTTGAGCCTATCACTTATAATAGTTGTGGTCACGCAATGTTAAAAGTTACTGGCCTGCGCATGCTCAATGAGCGCCAAAGGCACGACTTTGAAATCACGGGTCGCTCATTGTGAGGCACGCAAGACTTTGAGAAAGGCTGGCAATGAGGGCCAAAAGCGCTCATTGCCAGGCTCACGATGAGCACCAAAGACGCTCAACATGAGACCAGCAAGACTTTAAAATAGGCTGGTGATGAGCGCCGAAGGTGCTCATTGCCAGGACCCCAATGAGCGAGAGGCACGCAACACTTTGAAAAAAATACGACTTTAACGGCCGACCATTTTTTTCAAGCATGTAACTCGGAAGCTGGCAGAAGACCCCAAAAAGACGCAATAATTCAAAAATGAACAAGGGAAGCAAATATAATTCTGCCACTATACAAATCTCTAGTACGCCCTTATTTGGAATATGGAGGACAATTTTGTGCACCACTTCATAAAAAGGACATTTTAGAGCTGGAAAAGGTACAGAGAAGGGCAACCAAACTAATAAGGGGAATGGAGGGGCTAAGTTATGAAGAAAGACTAACCAAATTAAACTTATTGTCTCTAGAAAAAAGGCGTCTAAGAGGAGATATGAATACCTTATATAAATACATCCAGGGTCAGTATAAAGATTTGTCGGGGGAGCTTTTTGTGTCAAAAGGTTTTTAAGCTGATAAAAGGACATCCCTTGAGGTTAGAGGAAAAAGATTGCACCTTAAAGAAAAGAAAAGGGTTCTTCACAGTAAGGGTTAATCTGTGGAATTCTCTACCAGAGGAGGTGGTGACAGCGGATTCGATAGATAACTTTAAAAGGGGACTAGATTTATTTCTTATCAAAAAGGGAATTCAGGGTTATCATGGATAATTAGAGAGAGAGAGAGTATTAATCCAGGGAGAAATCTGATCGCCAGTATCTGGGGTCAGGAAGGAATTACTTTTTTTCCCCTTTGAGACGATTGGCTAAGTTTCACTGGGGTTTTATCTGTTCCTTCCTCTGGATTCAATTAATTAACAACTAATTTGCATATTGCAGATCAGAGGAGATCTTAAAAGGTTGAACTTGATGGACTGAAGGTCTTTTTTCAACCTTAATTACTATGTAACTATGTAACTTACAACCTCATACACAGCACGGGGGAGAGGCAGGGAGCCTGTGAGTGAGTTTGCAAGCTAATTTCAGGTTTAATTGGCAATTTTAGGAGATCGAAAATCGTCTAAGCAAGGAAATAAATGGCGGCCTGTAAACCCGTAAATGTTTTAAATTAAGCTCAAAACGAGACCAAAGACAGTAAGACTTAGGCGCTCATCGCGAGGCCCGCAAGTTAGACGGGGCAGAGACTTGCATTGTGTGGCAAACAGCATTGTCAGCCTTCAAATTTTATTGCTGTCATTATTGACAGGCGAGTCAATAATTTGTTATTAAAGAACCTGTTTCTGCCATTTTTTCTCTCGCTTCAGGGATTTTCGAGTGTCTAAACTCAGTAAATATAACTTAAATTTAGGTGTAAATTCACTTCCAAACGTCCTGGGTGCCCCCCCCCCCCCCCCTTGCTGTGGGTAAGCTTTTTATGTGTTTGTTGTTTGTATTTATTGTGTTTTTAATGTTTTCAGGTGCACACGGTTCGGCCGTTAAGGTTGTATTTTTGCAAGGTTGTAATGTTTTTTTTCTAAGTCCTGCGGTTCTTATTTTTGTGTGTAAGTCCTTATATAGTGATTGTGTGTTAGATCTGTGCCGCTTACATAGTTACATAGGCCCTCATTCAATTGCGATTTGGCCAATTGAATAGGGCTCTAAATAAGCACATAACATATTTTTTTTAAATACGTTTTTAGTTAATGAAAACTCTGCTTTTGGATAGATGCTTACTAACTAAAAACTTATTTAAAAAAAATATGTTATGTGCTTATTTAGAGCCCTATTCAATTGGACAAATTGCAATTAAATGAGGGCCATAGTATTTAAGGTTGAAAAAAGACCTTCAGTCCATCAAGTTCAACCTTTCAAGATCTCCTCCGATCTGCAATATGCGGATTAACTATTAATTAATTAGTTGTATTAAAAAAAAAAAAAAAAAAAATATATATATATATATATATATATAAAAAAAATCAAATCCCTCCTGATCCCAGACACCGGCGACCGGACTTCTCCCTGGATCAATACTGCCTCTCTAATTATCCATGATAACCCTGAATTCCCTTTTTAATTAGAAATAAATCCAGTCCTCTTTTTAAAGTTATCTATCAAATCCCCAGTCACCACCTCCTTTGGTAGAGTATTCCGCAGATTAACCACCCTTACTTTGAAGAACCCTTTTCTTTCTTTAAGGTGGAGTCTTTTTACTTTTAACCTCAGGATGTCCTCTTGTCAGTTGAAAACCTCTTGGCACAAAAAGCTCCCGTGACAAATCTTTATACTGACCCTGGATGTATTTATATAAGGATATCATATCTCCTCTTAGGGGCCTTTTTTTCTAGAGACAATAAGTGTAATTTGGTTAGTCTTTCTTCATAACTTAGCTCCTCCATTCCCCTTATTAGTTTTGTTGCCCTTCTCTGTACCTTTTCCAGCTCTAAAATGTCCTTTTTATGAAGTGGTGCCCAAAATTGTCCTCCATATTCCAAATGAGGGCGTACTAGGGATTTGTATAGTAGCAGAATTATATTTGCTTCCCTTGCTTCTATACCCTTCCTAATACATGCTAATATTTTATTTGCCTTTGCAGCTGCCACTTGGCTTTGAGCACTGTTACCTAGGTGGTTGTCCACAAGCTCCCAAATCCCTTTCAATATCTGATACACCTAGATTTACTTCATTAAGATTATAAATTGCATGGCTATTTTTCCTTCCCAGATGCATAACTTTACATTTATTCGTATTAAATCTCATCTGCCATTTAGATGCCCATTCCTCAATTTTATGTAAATCCCTTTGGAGGGAAAGCGCATCGTTATCTGATTAAATTACCTTGCACAACTGTGTGTCATCAGTCAATCCTACCTCTAAGTCATTAATAAATATGTTAAAAAGGAGAGAACCTAATACTGAACCCTGAGGAACCCCACTTACCACATTAGTCCAATGGGAGTATGTTCCATTTACAACAACACTTTGCTTCCTGTCTTTTAGCTCTCAATCCATGAGCAGATATTTACTGCAACTCCTGTATCTCTTAGTTTGCACAATAGTCTCCCATGTGGCTTGTGTGGGTGTTTGTAACCGCGTGTGAGGAGCGGTAGAGCCACCTCCGCAAATGCGGCCCCTCACTTCGCGAGCACACAAAGCGTGACGACGATTCGTAGTTTGACAACTATTATATGTGATAATTTAAATAGTTTGGTCAGACTGAACTACCACAAATTGTATGAAAATATTAAAACTATATTACACTAGCGACTTGGCGGTCAAAAAATTACAACAATAAAATTGTAAGGCAGGTAATGCTGTTTGTCACACAATGTAAGGCATTTAGTCCTCTGAGTACCTTCGGTGCCCATTGCCAGCCTCTCCCCTGATGTACTTTTGGTCGTCTGAGCACCTTCGGCACTCATTGCAAGCCCCGCGTGGAGCGCCTTCGGCTTCATCGGGAGTACTTTTGCTCCTCTGAGCACCCTAAGCGCTCATTGTGAGCGCCTTTGGCAAACCGAGTGTAACGGAACCCATCACTGTTTTACCCTGTTTTATGATTATTATGGTTAAAATATAATCCTACTATTATACTGCATGTATGTTGGTTTATGCTCTGCAGAATATTGGCCCAGACTAGTGCAGACCTTGGCATGGGAGATAATCCTGTTACAGAGACTCCGCATAAAGATAAGGACGTCTATTGTATAAAGTGTTTTCATCATCAGACATAAGAACAAAGAAGTGTAATTGAATCAATGTCTCATTGTATCAAAGTTGCCAGGTAGCCTCGGGGAGGTGTGACCACACCTATTGTTCTCTTTATGTGTATTGTGTGGCCAAATATGGGCATGTGTATTGCCTGTGGGAAGAGATGTGTATAAATATTTCTGCACAACAAAATAAAGTCAGTACTACTTGACCCTTCAAAACGTAGCCTTGTCTCGTTATTGGAGGGGATCGCTATATCATACTGGGGATTGCTATGCGCTGCATACTCCCTGGGAGCTTTAAGCTACGGCGGTTGTGGAGTCTGTGGTGGTGGTGGTGTCCGGTGCGGTGCTTGTAGGCCTCGACGCAAACTAGGACGCGTCCATCAACGGAGGTACCCGGTCGGGGTGCCAGTAGATCCGTTACATTGGCTGGCAGTGGAGGGATGGCGTCCTAGTAAGAGGAAAAGCAGCATGGAGACACCGGTAACGTTTGGAGTTACAAATTGAGGGCAACGCTAGTATCCGTACAGCGCCCCTGGCTACAGAAGGATGGAACCGGCTAGTTTTCGGACAGCGTTCCATGATGAGGAGGCGGCCGCGGACTACAGGGATGCAGACAGAAAGGAACTCTGGTATGATGCCCTGGAAGATGCCCAATGGCGGCGAGGTGAGAGTCTCCCCAGTGATGAGCAGCGGCTACAGAAGCGTGTGGCGATGCGGATGTATCTATTGGGAGAGCAGCCCCTGGATGAGTGGGTGACAAGACTAGAGACCCTGGTATGGCGAGAGCTTTGGCTAGACAACGCATACCAGGCCCTTTGGTGGCATACCGTTCGACTTACCCCCTGGATGTCTGAACACGACTTACCGGAGGGGAATGATTATGATGGCCCGGGTTTATTATGGGATGCCTTGGAGGACGACATTGATCTTGGCAGCGCGGAGGGGTCTAGGTTTTGGGACATCTACGACTACCGGATGGGCATGTATGTCTGGGATGACGAAGGTGAGGTGAGCAAAGACATGACCCACCTGGTAACGAGAGAGTGGGAGCTGGAGCAGGACTACCAACACCTGCTCAGCTTCGTGCAGCCCCAACCTACTCGACAAGCAGAACCAGACTTCATTGACTGGCCCTGGGATGACCTCCAGATGGCAGGTAGAGATGGGACCGAGGTCTCTCTACCGGCCCTACAGGGGGCAGAAGGTGTCGTCCTTCCCCTCCAGTGGCAGTGTGAACCACAGGGGGCAGAAGGTGTCGTCCTTCCCCTCCAACGGCAGTGTGAACCACAGGGGGCAGAAGGTGTCGTCCTTCCCCCCCAGCGGCAGTGTGAACCACAGGGGGCAGAACGTGTCGTCCTTCCCCCCCAGCGGCAGTGTGAACCCCAGGGGGCAGAAGGTGTCGTCCTTCCCCCCCCCAGCGGCAGTGTGAACCACAGGGGGCAGAAGGTGTCGTCCTTCCCCCCCAGCGGCAGTGTGAACCCCAGGGGGCAGAAGGTGTCATCCTTCCCCCCCAGCGGCAGTGTGAACCCCAGGGGGAAGAAGGTGTCGTCCTTCCCCCCAAGCGGCAGTGTGAAGCCCAGGGGCAGAAGGTGTTGTATTTCCCACCCAGCGGCAGTGTGAACCCCAGGGGGCAGAAGGTGTCGTCCTTCCGCCCCAGCGACAGTTTACCCTGACAAGGGGAGACACCAATCTCCCAGACGGCGCAGATGGGACCGTGGTCTCTGCGCCCACAGCCTGTCCAGATCCCCAACTACCCTCACTGGGACAACCGGAGGAGGGGGTAAGTACAAATTCCCTTCCCCAGCTAACTTCTAATGTGGCCCCAGGGTTAACAGAGGAAATGTTAACCCCCACTGACCCCCACGTTTCCCTGGCTACTGAGCCGGAATATGTCCCTAGTACCCCAGCAGAATAGCTGACAGCGGGGCAGAGTGCAATCGGCCTCTGCCCCTCAAGTCCCCTCAGCGTGTTTCCCCATCACCACAGCGAAATATCCAGTTGCAGTAACGGTTTGTTGTGGGTGGGCTGCTCTTGCACTTTGTTGTTGTGGGGGGGCTGCTCTAGCACTGGTTTATTGTGGGTTGGTGGATCGTCTAACGGAGGCACTGACAGGCAGAAGGTCAGGTGCCTGGTTAGACTTCCCCCCAAAGGGGAGATGTGTGACGAAGTGCCCTTCGCCACTTTGTCTTGGAGAGGACTGTTTGCCAGCCTCCTGCCCTGCGACTATGGCCCTGGGACATATTGCCCTTTAAACACAGTATTCGGCCATACCAGAGTGTATGTCACTCATTCTGGCCCTTTACATACAGGGGGGTCATTCGGTACTTGCCCTGTGTGAACCATGATACCACTATGGCTATGCCATGGAGCCCATTCATATAATGAAAGACTATGGGAAAGACTTTAGCTACATAGCAATTGAACTGTGTGAAGAGGATCTGAGCGCTATTCGGTAGTTTTGTGCGCTCAGATCCCAGCTATCTGGGGATATGTGAAATGTGAGTAAATGTGAATTGCAGTAATGCTGATGGGTTGTCAAACTAGAGAATTGACCAACAAACACTTTTGTCCGGACATCCCCAGGCCGATCCGTTGGGATCAGACCGTGTATGCCGGCTTATGGTCACGGGGGAGGTGTGTAACGGAACCCATCACTGTTTTACCCTGTTTTATGATTATTATGGTTAAAATATGATCCTACTATTATACTGCATGTATGTTGGTTTATGCTCTGCAGAATATTGGCCCAGACTAGTGCAGACCTTGGCATGGGAGATAATCCTGTTACAGAGACTCCGCAAAAAGATAAGGACATCTATTGTGTAAAGTGTTTTCATCATCAGACATAAGAACAAAGAAGTGTAATTGAATCAATGTCTGATTGTATCAAAGTTGCCAGGTAGCCTTGGGGAGGTGTGACCACACCTGTTGTTCTCTTTATGTGTATTGTGTGGCCAAATATGGGCATGTGTATTGCCTGTGGGAAGAGATGTGTATAAATATTTCTGCACAACAAAATAAAGTCAGTACTACTTGACCCTTCAAAACGTAGCCTCGTCTCGTTATTGGAGGGGATCGCTATATCATACTGGGGATTGCTATGCGCTGCATACTCCCTGGGAGCTTTAAGCTACGGCGGTTGTGGAGTCTGTGGTGGTGGTGGTCTCCGGTGCGGTGCTTGTAGGCCTCGACGCAAACTAGGACGCGTCCATCAACGGAGGTACTCGGTCGGGGTGCCAGTAGATCCGTTACACCGAGTCTCTCCTCTGCTCTGTTTTTTTTTATATAAATATATTTTTATGTAATAATTAATTAAGTTATTAATTAATAAATTAATATACTTTACTTATTTGTAATGAATATATCCAGCAGTCAATATCCTGAAGAGCTAACAATCTGTTTGTATTTTCCTGCAGCATACAATGTGGATTTGGACTGTTGGTGACCTGAGGTGTAAGTGTCAGCAACGTTGAAAGTGCGCAGTTTAAATAGGCTGCGTGAGCGAGGGCAAAGCGTTTGTTCAGTTGTGTAATGTGGTATTTTAGATTGGTAATGTTATTAGTTGGAAGTTAGTGTTGTAAAATGGCGGCGATTGTCTATGTATAACGCGGTCTCAAGCATTTTCCATCCTTCCTAATAGTGTATTTTGTACCTTGTACGTTCCTGTCTAAAAGTCTTATGTGCCTGGTGGTGTTTCGCGTGTTTAGTGGTCGTGTAGCCTCGTCTTCGTTTTTTCGGTGACCATTTTTTCTCTCGCGTAGGCGATTTTTGTTTGGCGAAACTCAGATTCAACTTAAAAATGCAACCTCACTCCCAGACGTCCTGTCCCCCCGTGCTGTGTGTGATGTTTTTGTTATGTTTGTTTGGTATTTGTCGTATTTTTGGATGTGCGAGGTTCGGCCATGAAGTTCGTATTTTTTGCGGGTTGTATTTTATCTTCTCTAATTTGCGGTTTCCTTTTCAAAGTGTTACGGCCCGTACTTTTTTCAGGCGATTTTTTCAAAGTACTACGGGTCTCGCATTGTGAATTGTGTATTTGAATTTTCTGTTGCTCTGTAGTCCCGTGGGTCGTAGGTATGATGCCTAATGTCGGGGTCGTAGTGATGAGCGCTCATCTCCACCAGCGCAGTGAGCACCTTCGGTGCTCACTGCCTAAGTTGCACGGGGTCGTAGGGATGAGCGGCTATGGCGCTCATCTTTACCAACGCAAGGAGCGCCTAAGGCGAGTCCGCAGTTTTAACGTTGCGTTACCCGCGCTGCTTAGAACTATATATGTGATAATTGGAAATTGGTGACTTCATCACGGTTAGGCAGGGTTGCCGCCATTAGGACGTTGCTCTTGACAAAGATTAATAATTCAAATGTCTTCCATTGGAAGTATCCAATTTATTTTAAAGATATTTCAAGTACTAATTTATAAACAAGGGGAAGAAACCTCAGCTCAAACTTAGTTTGGTAAAAATATATTTTTTCTAAAGGGGGTTTGGCCTTTTATTGTATAATAGATTACTATGAGGTCACTTTATTATATACCTGATAATTAAAACTTTTATTCTCACAATAAACAAACTCACAGCCTCAAAATACAGCCTAAAGAGAACAATCTTCAGTATTGAAAACAGTCGTGTTCTCAACCACTGACCTGAGACATTGGGGTATTATTATAAAATAAAGGTGGTGGCAGGAGCATCTCAAGGTGGCTATAGCCAGTATACAGTGGAACTATAAACTATACGACATATAGTGCAACATCAGCTGTGAGATTGCCTGGTTGATGACCGCAGTTCATCTTTTTGTTACTACAGTATTCCAGTCACATCAGGTGGACTTTAGCAGAACCTACAGCTCCCAATAATTCACTGCTTGTGAGAGGTTCAGACCCAACCTCGGGCTCTGGGAAACACGGGAAGAACAGGAGCAAGGAACAAAAGAGGATGCAAGAGCAAATCGGGGGGGGGGGGGGGGGGGGCAAAAGCAGCAGCCACAAGCCGATCATCCGCTATGGGTTATTCCGTGTCATCTAGCAGTCTCTCACTGGAACTTTATCTTAAAAATATATTGTACTCCCTCAGATGAAACCTGCTCACAAAAGCAACCAAAAGACGATTGCTGCAAAAATTGCTAATCTCATCTCCTTTCCCATGGTGGTTTAGCTCTGTTTACCGTGTAACTCAACTCAGTACCCCATACCTAGGAACACATCTCTTAGCAAAGTAACAATCCTATTGTAACAAACTCACATTTTCTGGATTTCTATTCATAGAGGAGTATGGCTGGAAGATTCACCAAAAATATCCAAGACTATTGCACGCCAAAGGCAAAGATTCAAGTGTCTCAACAGCCGTCTTCTGCAACAAAACCCTCGCCGAATCCAGCAATGGATGCTGCTGCACCCAGCACAAAGGCTGACGTCCAAGAACCGAAAGAGTTGATTTCCTCTTTCAGGTCGGAGATCAAGGCAGAGGTTCAGAAAGTACTGGTGGATCTCACAGGCGAGATAAAAGCAGCTGACTCCAGAGTTACTAAAATGGAAGAAAACGATGCCACTTTGCTACAAGCACACTCTCAATTAGAAGAGGAGATGCAGGCAGTAAGATAAGACACTTTCTTTACAATCAGGAAGATTTGGAAAATTGCTCCAGGTGACGGAACATCAGAATCCGCAATCTTCCTGAAACTATAAAAGATTTACCACAGCACCTACTCTACCTCTGCATATCTCTTTTACCTAACCTGGAAGACGAATCATTCAGGATTGATAGGATACATAGAGCCTTGAAGAACCGCCCTTCCTCTGGTGAGAAACCAAGGGATGTAATAGCAAAGTTTCCAAGGACCTCTTTATGAATGCGGCAAGAGCGTGCATCCCAGAAGTTAAGGGGTCGCAACCAAGCATATATGCAGACCTTTCCCCATCCACTTTGTTTAAAAGAAGATTTATTGAAACCCCTCTTGGAAACTATTTTGGCCCAAGGATGGAAAAACATATGGGGCTTTCCATTTAAACTAAATATTCAGAAGGGAGAACCTACATCGTCCGTGATATGGATGAAGCCACATCCTTACTTTCCTCTTGGGGTATTTCAATACCTGACAATCCTGGACACCAGCAGTTGGCCCCTAGGCCCCAAAGACGCCCATGACCACAACAACTATCACAGGACTGACAGTTTGAATTTGCAGGACATTTCCTGTATCAAAGGTCTGGACTATATTGTCTTGCCTTAGGCCGTATGTAATATGACTACATGCTGTGGTAGAGTCCAATGAACTACATTGTGGTCAATGTGAATCCTACATCGTTATGAACAATCCACATTTCTTGTTTACTTTATACAAGTGGACTTGTGGTCAAAATAACTTTTTTATAATTGGAGTCATATTTATTCTCATTCCAGGAATTGATATATAGTATTGTTGATAGATGTTTTCATAAAGTTGTGCCCCAGAGGGGTCATGTTTCAGACTTGTACTCTAGGCGAGTCGCCATTGTATCCTTTTTGTGGGATACCAGACGACTCACCATTTTTGATCGGAGGACAGCGTTAGGCTCTCTCTTTAGACTGCGCTTTGTTGTTTTCTTAGTTTTTTCTCCACTATTGGTTTCATAAAGTACCATTTGCACATTTGTAAGTTACTATTGAGTTTTTAAAGAGTTATTTTTACTGGAGGACAGCTTTTTGTTCTCCACAAACAAATGTAATATTGTAGCTCAGTCTACAAGTTTTTGAAATTATATCAATTTCATATAAAGCTACCTGTATATTTGTTGGAATATTCCAAGTGTTATATTTTCTGCTTTGGTACGTTTGTAATACTTTGTATATTTTATTTTGTTTCCTCTTAGCCTTTTTTCTTTTTATTCCTCTTTCTCCTCATTATCGTTTTCCTTACATCGTCTAAACACCAACCTTAGCATAGAAGTTGGTAAGTAATGGATCTAACAATAGCTTCACATAATGCCCAAGGGTTAAATGAACCAAAAAAGCGAGGGATTGCCCTAGGAAAATATAGCTGCTTAGGTGTTGACATTGTGTTGATCCAAGAAACACATTTTAAAAAGAACGTGATCCCAAAATACTGGGGCAAACATTTTACACAGGCCAATCACACCACTGCTCCTGAAAAAAAGGGGGGGTTCAATCCTTATTCATAAAAGATAAAATTTTCAACATATAGCTACCCATAAAGATTCTGATGGTAGATATCTATTATTGCATTGTACCATTAAGAACATAAGGAATCCTTATTAAATGTATATGCACCCAACTCTAGACAAGCAGCCTTCTTCCATAGAATTTCAGATTTATTGACTGATTGACAACATTCTGCTTGGATCTTGGGAGGGGGGGACTTGAATTTGGTTTTAGATCCTTCCAAAGACAGATCAGGAATGGTTCAGACCCATGTAATCCCAGCAGCAACCAGGTCCCTAAAAGTCCTCCTTAAAAAAGAGGTTACACAACAGTTTTACATTACAGCACTTTTTAACATGTCTTGGTTCGGCACTGCCCATTATCACCTGTACACCAACCAGAAACACCACAAGTACCTGTAGATATGGTGCCGCCATCTCTAGTTGTAAAGCCAGATCCACTAGAACATGATGTAGCCAAAAAATGCTTAGAATAATGTTGATGGAAAACCTTGTGATCTTAGAACTTACTTAGAACTTCTTCTTTGATCTTACTGGTGATGAAGGTATTTTGATCACTTTGGTTACAAACAAAGGACATTTCATATGTAAACCCCCCATGACCCTGTTAGTTGGATCACAAAGACTTGAGGTAAGGGAATTAGTAGAGCTGCAATCTTTACTGGATTTGCTAAAATACGTCAAACAAAAAATGCTGAATAAAAACTAAAAACACTCGTTTAGATGAAAATGTAACCAGTAAATTACCAGGTTTGTAGCAGCTGGCGGCTAATGAATAAGTTACGTGACGCATGTTATTTAGTGTCAGCCAATGTCTTGCGGTAGGACTTATATGTTCAGTTTTATGGATTTGTTTGACCAGCTCGGAAATATAATTTCTGTTATGAAAATGTAAGGAGATGTAATTGTATTCGAGTCATGGAACAATATGGCAAGGAGATACTTACTGCCATTTTACAATGAATGGCGTTTACACTTTATACCATTACATTGTAACTATGAGGTTGTAACACAAATGAGCTATTTGTAATTAGAGTTCGAATGCAGAACAAATCACCTTATACCTGAGGGAATCGAGATACATTTCCAGTAAATGCTATACAATATCTCAATAGGTCTTTATTGTCCTTAAAAGAGTAAAATACTAACTTACACCTGGTAACCAAATACCAAGGAGAGCCACTCCAGTACGAATTACATGGAAATATTTACTTTACAACTTAATATTTTTATCTTTATGTGATGGAAATGATTCTTGTTATCACAAGCTTTTAAACTCAATAAAACAAGTGAAATATGTAATTATTACGTTGTCTTTTCTCCCGTGTATATACCAAGATTGGTTGTGCCAACATAGATAGATGTTAGTAATTTCAGATGTTTGCAATAAATATGTCACTACATGTAATTATACATTAATCCAATGAAGAAGAAATAAACGTATTTCCTTGGTGCCCAATACCTGATCCAGTTGGTAACATTAAAAAATTACGTTAAAAAATTAACCTTTAATTGTTTATAAAAATAAACATAATTAAAGAACGCGATTCCCCACATAAAAACAAAGATGAACTATGGAGTCCCTCATCCAAATCCGAGCACAAGGGAATGGACTTGCTGATTGTTGTATATCCACTGACTCGTACCCCAAATTCTGTCTGGGTCCCTACTAGTCTCCCCTAATAATCTAGTAATACAACTTGATGATAGACCAGGCGACCTTACCACCCAAAAGACACAATTAGAGGCCTGGGATATGTATTGGAGTGGGCTCTGTATTAATGAGCCATACCATTGTCTTTGGTGTATACTTACTGATATATATAAACCACTTTTAGTTTAAACAGCACATAAAATACCCTTTATACACTGCTCTAATTGCTACAGATTTCACACGGGGAGAACCGTATGCAGCTTTATATATGGGATTTTGGCCCAGTGAGCTACCATAGAGAACAGACTACCCCATTGGAAATGAGTAGGGGAATTATATTGCCACCATGCTTCATGTTTCTTATGGCATATGCCCCTGCCTTATCCTGTATACTGTATGTAATATTACTGTGTTCTGTGTCATGTTTAAAATAATGAATTTGTGAGTACAGTTACTGTCATGTGTGTAATGTGTGTAAATAGATACTGCCATGGTTTCTTGATTACAATTTATATGATGTTATTGATATAAGGTGGCAGAAATGGTTCATGTGATAGTCTGATGCAATTCCCAGATGTAACCCCCTTTCTCCAGCCATAAAGTCCCCCACACAGGATCAAAGGAACAGCCATAAAGTTTTAAGCTAGTTTTATTGCCCTTTGGGGTTGTAAATAGAGCAAAGGAAAAATGTACTCCCTCTCTAATGACAACCGATATATATCAGATCAATGAGGTCAGAGGGGGAGGAAGAAATGTGGGTTTTGCTTTGGTTCTGTTTCTGTCTGTTTTTATTTAGTTGGTGTTTGAGAAGCGAATAAAACAGTTCACTTCTGGAGACATAGATAAATTGTGTGTCTCTTATTTTGCTCCTGTTCTCCTGGGTGGCTGCAGGGAGGTATTGGGAGGCTCTGTAGAATCCTGCTGGGGTAGGTTTGGCTGTAACAAGTCTTATCAAGCCCCCTAAGAAGAAGCAGATCTGGAGTGTCTTGGTAGCCTGGAAGTGCTGATTTCTGATGCACGGATCCTGACTGATACAGAAGCCAGATATCAGGGTGCTGGTGCCGAGATTTCCAAGAACCCAACGGTCCTTGTTGGTAGTTAGCCTGTAGTCTATAGCAGGTGGCCCTGGGCTTGTATAGTCCCTACCAGCTTTGATCGTCAAAACCTATAATGTGCCAATGGATGTTTTACAACTCAAGCTTACATTAAAGAGACTTTAGCAGCAGTGTCTTTCCTGCAGTGAGCTAACTAAGCAACTGAACGCCATGAACGGGCCTGTGAGTGATGATGTCATCTAACCTGTCATTTAAAGTCTCTTTAATGCTATTGCAAGATATTATAAGTGACACTAAATAAAATGCATCATTTAACTTACCCATTATCAGTTTATACAAACCAGTTAATTTGCCAGTTACGTTTTCATCTTACCCAGTGTTTTTAGTTTTTATTCAGCATTTTATTCAGTTTATTTAGCAATTCCAATAAAGATCATAGTTTTACTAATTCCCATACTCATTTCAAGTCTTTGTTGATCACTTTGGTGCTGTTAAGTTTAACATTACACACAAATAACATTACACACAAATAAGTTAAAAATAATATTTTTATTTGCATATTTATGGTTTTGAGACTGTTCTTCAATTAATTCTAATGTCTTTCCATGCCATGCTTTTATAGTACAGTATTGTGTGTTTAATTGCTGTTACAGCTATAATTACACAGTTACATAGTAAGTGAGGTTGAAAAAGATGTTTAGTCCATCAAGTTCAACCATTTAAGATCATCTCTGATCTGCAATACGCAGATTAGTTGTTAATTGACCCAGAGGAAGCAACCAGAAAAAAACACAGTGAAACTTTGGAAATTGTCTCAAAAGGGAAAAAAAATAAAATTAATTTTTCTCTAATTATCCAGGATTACCCTGAATGACCTTTTTACTCAAAAATAAATCCAATCCCTTTTTAAAGTTATCTATCGAATCTTCTGTCCCCACCTCCTTTGGTAGAGAATTCCACAGATTAACCACCCTTACTGTGAAGAACCCTTTTCTGTCTTTGAGGTGGAATCTTTTTACTTCTAACCTCAGGATGTCCTCCTTTTAGTTGAAAACCTTTTGGCACAAAAAGCTCCCGTGACAAATCTTTATACTGACCCTGGATGGATTTTTTATAAGGTAATCATATCTCCTCTTAGACGCCTTTTTTCTAGAGATAATAAGTTTAATTTGGTTAGTCTTTCTTCATAACTTAGTCCCTCCATTCCCTTTATTAGTTTTGTTGCCCTACTCTGTACCTTTTCCAGCTCTAAAATGTCCTTTTTATGAAGTGGTGCCCAAAATTGTCCTCCATATTCCAAATGAGAGCGTACTAGGGATTTGTATAGTGGCAGAATTATATTTGCTTCCCTGGCTTCTATACCCTTCTTAATACATGCTAATATTTTATTTGCCTTTGCAGCTGCTGCTTGGCATTGAGCACTGTTACCTAGGTGGTTGTCCACAAGCTCCCAAATCCCTTTCAATATTTGATACACCTAGATTTGCTCCATTAAGATTATAAATTGCATGGCTATTTTTCCTTCCCAGATGCATAACTTTACATTTATTCATATTAAATCTCATCTGCATTTAGATGCCCATTCCTCTAATTTATGTAAATCCCTTTGGAGGGAAAGTACATCATTATCTGATTTAATTACCTTGCACAACTTTGTGTCATCAGCGAAAATGGAGACCCGACACTCCAATCCTACCTCTAAGTCATTAATAAATCTTTTCCTGGTCACTAATTATCAGACTGTGTCACATTGTAATGCTCCTATAGCTTCCGTCCTGACCTTCCTCCCAGTAATATATTTCTACACATGTTTAGGGTTAGTCTTCCTCTCTTTACATATAAGTTGCCATTTTCTATGTTAGCCAGTCTAATCGCCCTTTCCTTGGTGATTTCCTTGTCCTCCCGTCTCTGTCCCCTCTTGTGTGTATAATATAAATGCCTTCTTTTTACTCTGTATCTTGATCTTTAAGTCATTGCTAAGCCTCATAGCCATAATAAGTTTGGGAAATCCCTTGTAAGTCCTACTTAGTACTCCTAATATTTTTGACAAATTTTTTTCAGGTGAGGGTCAGACTTTATTTGGGTCTAATAAAATATACATTTTGTGTAACTTTAATTATTTAGAGCTTGTAACAATTAAGCTGCGCTAAAGCCAGAAGCTGAGGACAGGTGTTTTATCCCCCGACCTGCTACACACCCCTCCACAAACATGTCTAGCCATCTGAAGTGATATCGGGACATCTTAAGAACGTTAAAGAAGGTCACAAGGTTACCACAATAAAACACCACAAGGTTGGGCTAATTTGAAGGCTACGGCTGAATTAAACACGCCAACACGTTATAAATGCTACAAACAGGAAATGTGCGGCCACTGAATAACGCAACTCTGTGGTTTTGGCAGATTATCTCAGAGAGAAAACGGTTTGCGTACAGCACCGTACGCCATACAATCTACTCCTCAGGGCTCTCTGCCACCGCGGACAAAACCACAGACACTCTTTCAAATCACTCAGGGCCTCATTCAATTGCGATTTGGCCAATTGAATAGGGCTCTATACAAGCACACAGCATAATTTTTTACAGAAGTTTTCAGTTAGCGAGACCTGGCTTTTGGATAGGAGTTCACTAAATTAAATCTTCTGTAATATGCTCTCTGCTTATATAGAGCCCTATTCAATTGACCAAATCGCAATTGAATGAGGCCCTCAGTGGTTGAGTCTGCAAATATTTTGTAATTATGTATATATATATATATATGTGTGTTTTATTATCATGATTGTGGACATCTTTCTGTAACGTGCACTTTTTGTTATTCTTTACTGCAGTGTTCCATGTTCTTTACTGAGCTTATACTGTCTGCTATTTGCTATTTTATAATTCCTGCTGAATGCACTGCCAGTTTTAGCTGCCGATTTGTAGATAGAAGCTTCCTCTGCACCGAAGTCACACTATTTAGCCAATACTCTTATTTTTTAGACAATTGTTGTATAATTATACTAGTTTTATTTATGGGGCAAAACATTTTTACGGATTTAACAGAGTTATGTATTGCACGTCTTTCATGGATAAATGAAATGGTCACATCACCTTTTTATCAAAAAATATTATTTGGCCTGAATAAATCCTGTTAGCAGCGAGCTCTGGTGCTTTGCACCTACCTCACCAGCAGTAGCTACACCACTGATTGGGTCCATTGTTTTCTGTGTAGCCACCTGCACAACTGCACAGAAAACAATGTACCCAATGTCTCAGTAATTAATGTCAAAGACCTCTCAATAACAAAAGATTAGAATCTTTTTTGGGAGGTGGATCAGAAAGGCTGTCTGATTGCTCAAAATAACAAACTTTAATGTTACTACACTGTAAGAAAACACAATTTTAAGTAACATTCAGTTGATAAACTACTTTAACTTTACTTTAACTTTCAGTAGATGAACAAAAACACTAAATATGGCAATTTTCGCACAGCAGGAAACAAACTAAACTGGGTCATCACTTAATATGTGGAAAACATTCATTTCTACCGTGTCCTAGATTCTGTGCCGATTCTGCGAATACGTCTATCGCTCTCATGTTCACAGCAGGTGAAGGCAGCTGCGCTAAACTAACCGCTACAAAGCGCCTCGTATGCAGATTATTCTGGGTTAAATTCACATGTTTAGCTCACATGATGCTACAGAAAGGGCAGCTGGTGTTAACAGGACCTGGAAAACTGTTTATTTGTTTATAAAAAATATATATATTTGATAATGTGTCACAGTGTGTTTTTTTTATTCAAATAATGATCTCAGAGCATAAAAAACATATTCAGATGTTTAACTGCTCTTACCCTGTGCCAGCCAATGAGATCTACAGAATAAAGTATGTGCTCTGGACTTACCTCAATTCAGTTTATACTTAATATTTCACTTAATATTTTCCTGCAAAACAAAAACTATTTTTGTAATGGTAAAACCTGCTCTTCTGTATGTTTGAAAAAAATAACTAAAAAAATAGATATAGAAACATATTATAACTTTATATTTTCTTGATTTATCCATGTTAAATTTTATGAAAAAAATAACAAAATGGTTTCTGTTTTTGATGTATATTTGCAAAATAGATGTAGATTATCTGTACAAATATTAAAAAAAAACAAAAAACAATTGTGCTCCATGTCCCTTTAAAGGTCTATGCAAGTGAGCTGGATTATGAATTCATCTGATAGAGGAGAATTAGTAGTGTATGAAAAACATTGTTTGCATGAAAAAATACCAAAATAAACATTTAAACAGTTACCCTAAAGTTTGCTGAATTTCTTGAATTTGCAAACTGTTTTCTATCAATGTTGACACCCCCTGAAAATCACAGGGAAAATTAGCACATAATACATTGTATTTTTTTGGTCTGGGAATTGAGCTGCAGCTTTCCTTTAGATTTCTGTAATCGAACAAGGTGTCCCGTCATTCACTGATAGTTTTATCTACATCCCAGGTGATACTTCCCCCAGCCCTAGTTAATTGCACCGGAGATAATTATGACTGATAATAAATTCCACTAGAACATGTAAGGCCCTGATAACATAACTTAGAGCCCGATTTGCGGGCTTGAGACTTTTGTGTAATTAATTCTAATGTCTGTCATCGTTTTTCCTGTTATTTACAGCGCAGTAATGTTAAAAGAGGTTGATAACCAGACATGAGAGCGATAGAAGTATTTGCAGAATCGGCACAAAATCTAGGACATGGTAGAACCAGAGTAGGTAACCAGACCTATAGAAAAAAACAGAAACGCGTCTGTGGTTTGCTGTTTCTCCTGTTCAGGGGGAATTGCCTGGTATTTTGGGGCTGGATCCCTCTTTTGAGTGACACCAGACTGATATACTACAGTATATTTCTCCCTGTGAAGGGCACAAGTGAGCTAAAAGAGGTTGCTCTCCGGGTAGGTAATCAGACCTATAGAAAAAACCCACTGAGGTATTTTTTGTGCTTAGATTGAGCACCTCTTCTCTATTTTGCATAATTATTCTTTTATTTTATTTTTTTACTCATTGTTTTAATCAAAACTGGTATAATATAACATTGTCATAGCATATAAAACAAAAAATATTGGGAAAAAATACAAGCAAGCTTTTTTTTCTTTATTGGGTTGTCATTTGTATATAGTGCATGTTGGACTTGTATTGTTTTGGTAATCTAATAATGTTATGTCTCTCATTCCCTTCAACAAAAACGATTTAAAAAACAAAATGCACATGAGATGTGTTTTGGTGACTGTGACAATTTGTCTTTCATTTATATGTCATGTATACAGAATTAATGTGTGCATATAGTTACTGTCATGTATGTAAAGTGTAAATATAGTTACTGTCATGGTTTCTTGGTTACAATGTATGTGCTGATATTAATGTGCAGTGGCAATATGGTGGATGTAAAGAACACAGGACGATGTGGCTCACAGGCTCTAAGTTATGTTATCAGGGCCTTATCGGTTCTAGTGGAATTTATTATCAGTAATAATTATGTAGGAACCTGCTAGGCCCTAATTTTGGTGCCATCTTGACTGTTTCATGACCCTGGGCTACATAATCTCCCAGATGTCTTAACTAGAAATATTAACCCCACCCCCTGCAACAGATCCAGACCCTGGATAGTTTATTGCCATCTCTGGAGTTGTCAAAAGGGAATAATAAACAGATGAGAAATAAGAGATAAAGAGTATTGATAAAAAAATGTGTAATGAAAACAAGGAAACCTCTCCCCCCCCCCCCCCCCCCACACCCTTAAATATATCTGGAGACTGTTGGGGGAGAGGAAACAAGCCTCTCTGGTCCAAGAGAATAGGCGAGAACTGGGGGGATAGTTTATTTTGGGATTGTTAAAATGTGTCTAAAGCAAGAATAAACTCAGTCTGCCATTTGCACTAACTAAGGGTGATGCTGGTCTGATTTTTCCTCTTTCTCCATGAATGATGTTCTGATCTGAATTGAATTGCTGGGTGCTGAGATGAATAAAGTCACAACCTGAAGATTGCCCCTGTAGGCTATAGTAAGAGAATTAGGGGTGTACTAAACCCCTTGTTTCTGGGTCGTGACATACCTCTTTAAACAATTTGGCAGCATGGCTCTGCCAAATATTGTTCAGTTGTTTAGTTGTGTTCGACTCTCTGTGACCCTATGGACAACAGCATGCCAGGCACAATGTTTCTGGTCGTACTTATCCATATTTTTTTCTTAGCAAAGATACCGGAGTGGGTTGCCAGTTCCTTCTCCAGTGGACCACGATTTATCTGGCCTCTGTGCTATGATCTGCCCTTCTTGGGTGACCCTACATGGTTTAGCTTACAGCTGCACTAAGGTACAAAAGCCCCTTCACCACAACAAGGTAGCGATGCAGAAGGGATGGCTAAACATACTCAAGTATTACTATTCTGCTCAGCTAGCACAAATCCAAGCCTGGTATTTACCCGTAGGAGTGAAACAGTAGGTAGATCTGGAAAACAACAGCGGCGAGGTGAGAGTCTCCCCAGTGATGAGCAGCGGCTACAGAAGCGTGTGGCGATGCGGATGTATCTATTGGGAGAGCAGCCCCTGGAGGAGTGGGTGACAAGACTAGAGACCCTGATATGGCGAGAGATCTGGCTAGACAACGCATACCAGGCCCTCTGGTGGCATACCATTCGATTTACCCCCTGGACGTCTGAACACGACTTACCGGAGGGGGATGATTATGATGGCCCGGGTTTATTATGGGATGCCTTGGAGGACGACATTGATCTTGGCAGCACGGAGGGGTCTAGGTTTTGGGACATCTTCGACTACCGGATGGGCATGTATGTCTGGGTTGACGAAGGCGAGGTGAGCAAAGACATGACCCACCTGGTAACGAGAGAGTGGGAGCTGGAGCAGGACTGCCAACACCTGCTCAGCTTCGTGCAGCCCCAACCTACTCGACAAGCAGAACCAGACCTCATTGACTGGTCCTGGGATGACCTCCAGATGGCAGGTAGAGATGGGACCGAGGTCTCTCTACCGGCCCTACAGGGAGCCGAAGGTGTCGTCCTTCCCCCCCCAGCGGCAGTGTGAACCCCAGGGGGCAGAAGGTGTCGTCCTTCCCCCCCATCGGCAGTGTGAACCCCAGGGGGCAGAAGGTGTCGTCCTTCCCCTCCAGCGGCAGTGTGAACCACAGGGGGCAGAAGGTGTCGTCCTTCCCCCCCAGCGTCAGTGTGAACAACAGGGGGCAGAAGGGGCCGTCCTTCCCCCCCAGCGGCAGTGTGAACCCCAGGGGGCAGAAGGTGTCGTCCTTCCCTCCCAGCGGCAGTGTGAACCCCAGGGGGCAGAAGGTGTCGTCCTTCCCCCCCAGCGGCAGTGTGAACCACAGGGGGCAGAAGGTGTCGTCCTTCCCCCCCAGCGGCTGTGTGAACCCCAGGGGGCAGAAGGTGTCGTCCTTCCCCCCCAGCGGCAGTGTGAACCCCAGGGGGCAGAAGGTGTCGTCTTTCCCCCCCAGCGGCAGTGTGAACCACAGGGGGCAGAAGGTGTCTTCTAAAAGAACTTCTAATGTGGCCCCAGGGTTAACAGAGGAAATGTTAACCCCCACTGACCCCCACGTTTCCCTGGCTACTGAGCCGGAATATGTCCCAAGTACCCCAGCAGAAGAGCTGACAGCGGGGCAGAATGCAGTCGGCCTCTGCCCTCCCTTTGTCCCTTGTACAGAGCAGGATGTCCTGCAGGTTATACCAGCAGAAGAGCTGGCATCAGGGCAGAGTGCCGCTGGCCTCTGCCCCTCAAGTCCCCTCAGCGTGTTGCCCCATCACCACAGCGAAATATCCAGGTGCAGTAACTGTTTGTTGTGGGTGGTCTGCTCTTGCACTTTGTTGTTGTGGGGTGGGCTGCTCTAGCACTGGTTTATTGTGGGTTGGTGGATCGTCTAACGGAGGCACTGAACGGCAGAAGGTCAGATGCCTGGTTAGACTTCCCCCCAAAGGGGAGATGTGTGACGAAGTGCCCTTCGCCACTTTGTCTTGGAGAGGACTGTTTGCCAGCCTCCTGCCCTGCGACTATGGCCCTGGGACATATTGCCCTTTAAACACAGTATTCGGCCATACCAGAGTGTATGTCCCTCATTCTGGCCCTTTACATACAGGCGGGTCATTCGGTACTTGCCCTGTGGGAGCGGTGATACCCCAGATAGCTATGCCATGGAGCCCATTCATATAATGAAAGACTATGGGAAAGACTTTAGCTACATGGCAATGGAACTGTGTGAATAGGATCTGAGCGCTATTCGGTAGTTTTGTGCGCTCAGATCCCAGCTATCTGGGGATATGTGAAATGTGAGTAAATGTGAATTGCAGTAATGCTGATGGGTTGTCAAACTAGAGAATTGACCAACAAATACTTTTGTCCGGACATCCCCAGGCCGGTCCGTTGGGATCAGACCGTGTATGCCGGCTTATGGTCACGGGGGAGGTGTGTAACGGAACCCATCACTGTTTTACCCTGTTTTATGGTTATTTAATTCTTGGTTAAAATATGATCCTACTGTTATACTGTATGTATGTTGGTTTATGCTCTGCAGAATATTAGCCCAGACTATTGCAGACCTTGGCAGAATGGATAATCCTTTTACAGAGACTCCTCATAAGATAAGGAAGTCTATTGTATAAAGTGTTTTCATTCTCAGACATAAGAACAAAGAAGGATGATCTAATCCATGTCTGATTGTATCAAAGTTGCCAGGTAGCCTCAGGGAGGTGTGACCCACCTATTGTCCCTCTATGTGTATTGTGTGGCCAACTATGGGGGATATGTGAAATGTCTGTGTGTTATGTGTAAAAGATACTTTTACTAACGTGTGAACTCCTGGTCTGATTCATGCCATTTTTTAATATGTTGTTCCACAATTTATGTTGTTCATAAAAATGTAAGATTTATTTATGTACTATGTAAAATCATAAAGTTATAAAAATGTATAAAAATGTGTAAGTTTTAGCTGGGAGATAATTGAGTAGATACAGTAATAAACTCAATTATCTCCCAAGCAGAGGGGAGGGACTATTGTGTTATTGATTGTTCTATACCTCCCCCCTGGGTGTGTTCTGTTTGTACCTGACTGTAATAAAAACCAGGCTGGGTGTGCCAGCAAGAGAGTTCTACTTGACCCTTTAAAACGTAGCCTCGTCTCGTTCTTGGAGGGAATTGCTATATCATACTGGGGATTGCTATGCTTTGCATACTCCCTTGAGCTTTAAACTACTGAACCCTTGTTCCTGATGTACTCTCCTTGGAGGAGAGATCTTCCCCACACGATCCTGGATGCTGGAGATTCATACAGGGTGGAAGGAAGACGGCGTGGCTCCAGTTAAGCTACGGCGGTTGTGGAGTATGTGGTGGTTGTGGTGTCCGGTGCGGTGCTTGTAGTCCTCGGCGCAAGCTAGGATGCGTCCATCAACGGAGGTACCCGGTCGGGGTGCCAGTAGATCCGTTACACTGTGTATATGTTCCTTAGCATCATAGACCCCAAAATAGACAAGAATGTTCTTTAAGTGCACACTCTGTGAAACTATGAGATACTACAACCTCTAGATGTAAGTTATCCTCATTGCCATCTCAGCTGACTTCCTTATTATTAAACAAAAAGATTCCACTAGGCTTTGAGATAATACAGTTTAGAGGTCTAGCATCCTCAGATGTATTGGAACCTCTCCTGTAACCACATATGGAAATGTATACTTATTTAACAGAACCCAAAAATATCTGGTTTCTACACCACACTTTTCTTTTCCCAAAGGATTCAACATAAACTGTTATATGTAAACAGGTGGTAATGGGTCATGGGAGAAACACTGATTCATGAGAAATGGCTAGAGATTTGGGACATCCATAAGTCCATATGGATTTGCCTCAACCCTGGTTGGATTGTCCAACTGTTACAATCTTTTGAGAACACTAATAGCTAATTGCATGAACTAAACTATTCCCCAGGGCTTGTGGTTCTTTTTACCATCATGCCTGTCACAACCTACAATGATGATGGAGTATAGAGGATCCTAGTCTTCTTATCTCCTGTAGGTTTTAGACCTAAGTTTGGGCTGACTCTAGACCTATGGACAGTCTTTGTCGGTACAAAGGCATAAGTCCCAGCTTTTGGTAGTGTGCCTGGGAAAACCTGGAAGGGAGTCAGAACGATCTCCTCTACCAGCATATGCCCCTGGGTCAATAATACACCTGCACACAAAGTCTTGATGAAAATTATGAAGAACTTTATTTGGAAAACAACATCTTTTAAACAGGCATACATAATTACCAGGAAGGGGCTACCTTTAGTAAGCCCCTAACTGCCTCTGGCCAATCAGGCAGGGTCCCTACGTGGGAACCATGAGACTCCTCCCCAGGTCCACCCACTAGACGGGGCCAACTAATTCATTTGGGCTCTGAATCCCCAGGGGAAAGCACCTTGGTTCTCCTGTGCCCATGCTATGAAGGCTGAGAAGCTTTCTGGGTGCCTGCCTGTCTGCTCTCCAGCTGTGAGCTCCCCATTGTTAGTTCTCTGCTGGACACTTAGCTAATGGGATTAACAGGCCTTTGGGAACAAAGGAGGTTTTGGCTGTATTCAATGGGCTTCCCCTCTACAATATAATAATATACTAATATAATAACATACATTCATATTTACAAATATAACACCCAATGTTTCACCCACATACAACCAATATATCCCATTAGATCCCTCACAGGATACCCATTACAATGAGCCTAAACATGGAAGAGATGGGAAGATGCTAAGCTATAAACTTATAATACTTTATCCCCTAGACCACAACATAACAATATATCCATAACAAGTGGGCCCCAAACCTTTTCTTCCACAGCAGGAGCCATGCACTTTGTCCAAACCCAATATGGCCACTGGCTGATTCATGACAATGCCCATTTTACAATATTCATAAAACGAGATTATGACCTGGCCTTTCATATTACACTTTCAGTTAGATGGCGCTTAGTGCATGTACGTTAATCGTGGAGCCAGGGCATATGCATCTGTCAGCGGTACTTAGTTTCAAAATGTAGATGTAGGAACATTCACAGGCAGAGACGTGAGTTCAACCAATAGTGGAGCTCCAAGGATGCGCCCAAAGACCAACACAAAGCAATAGAGGTTTGTGCCAAAGTGGCCGGACCTCACAGTTAATCACACTGATCAATCCGACCTAAGAAGCATTGGCTAAATGAGTCAAAGACGTACATACAATTGTGAGCAAGAATTATTAAAGGACCAATGTGGTTGAGGTAAACATAGTATTAGTGTGTTATAGCATAGCAGCTGTGCAAACCATGAGTATTTTTGAAGGCTCTCTGTATAGAAATCTTGCTTACCACCAACATTTCCTGTTACTTGTTGACTTAGAGGATGTGCTTATGTTACCTCAGGAAGAGGGACAAGGAAAGAGTTACAGAGGAGTACACTTTGTTATATAAATGGAGCGTTTAGAATTCAACACCTACCCCTTTCTCAACATATGTTCAGAAGCAGGCAGTTGCAAGGTAAAGAACAAACTCTGCTTCTGCATACATATATTGGCATGCAACTTTCACCACAGTATCATGGATGCACCCAAGGAAAAGCACACAAATTGATTTGTCTAATTAAAATACTAACCTTATGAAATGTTCAATGCCTTGTTGTGGTTGCAGATTCAGCTATTTTAAATATATATATTATCATCCTACAATTGTCCCCAGACTGTTCCTAATGCAGCCCCCAGACTGCACGTCCTTCTTCACCAATACAAACTTAATTTTAATTCTCTACTGCTAGCAAATCATTCTGTCTTGAAAACACATATCCCCATCATATATACTTCAGTCATCAAGGAATCCTCCTCTATGTCTATCTACAGTAAACTTACAGTTGTTGCTATGAAGGGTATAGTATGAATAAGGAAGCAAATATAATTCTGCCACTATACAAATCCGTAGTACGCCCGCATTTGGAATATGGAGGACAATTTTGGGCACCACTTCATAAAAAGGACATTTTAGAGCTGAAAAAATACAGAGAAGGGCAACAAAACTAATAAGGGGTTTGGAGGGGCTAAGTTATGAAGAAAGACTAACCAAATTACACTTATTTTCTCTAGAAAAAGACGGAGGAGCGTAGAAATGTACGTTAAGGGCGTAAGAAGCGACGTGTGACGTCACATGCCGCCGTCGTGAGGAGGCTGAGATAGCTTACGAAGGGAAACCAGCTATTCAGGGTAGTATGGATGGTTCCTGATACTGAGAAGCCCCTAGGATTTAATTTGCCCAACACATAGCCATGCATTAAGTACATATAGTAGCTTAGTCTTAAGAATAATGCTATGTGGCACCAATTCATAGCTCTAATGTAATGAGCTATATTTATGCCGATAGCAATATTTAATGTTGGGCTACCTAAATACTATTTAGCAGGAATCTACAAATATCTACCTAAGGGACCCTATCCTTTTAATCTTAAGGCATATCAGCCACATATGATTTAATACTGGAATACCCTATAGCATGTAAGCACTGGGTTAATTATTCTTAAATTACCCTGAGGCAGTGTACATTGTCACTAATAGTACAAATAGGGATTCCTCAATATCAAATGGTATGAATAAAAGGAAACTGGTTTTCCAAAAAGAGTTGGGAGTATCTAACCATTAAATATGAGTGTATGACACATTCAGAAAACCTTATTTTCCTATAATTTACCATTTCTTTATTAAAAGGGAGGCATCTCCTTTTAAGTGATTTTAATACTGTTTTTATTTTTGTTTGTGCGTCGCTGCCTACCATATGGTATAATAAAAAATACTCTTTGTAAATATGTTAATATTATAATTTTGCCCATATATATTTCTGAGTAATTATTAATCAGTGTTAAGCACTTTAGTGGGAGTTATTAACTCCTTTTAGTTTAATAACACTAGAAAAAAAGTCCTCTAAGAGGGGATATGATCACCTTATATAAATATATCCAGGGTCAATAGGGGCTGTCAGGGGAGGTTTTGGTTTTCAACTGACAAGAGGACATCCTTTGAGGTTAGAAGTAAAAAGATTCCACCTTAAAGAAAGAAAAGGGCTCTTCACAGTAAGGGTGGTTAATCTGTGGAATTCTCTACCAAAGGAGGTGGTGACTGGGGATTTGATAGATAACTTTAAAAAGGGACTGGATATATTAGCAATTAACAATAAATCAGCATTTTGCAGATGAGAGGAGATCTAAAAAGGTAACTATGAATAACAATAACAAAATGCTTTAAACCACTGTGCTGCCCTTTTAGGGACTCAGGGGCTATATATGCGGCCCTTCTAACAAAATCTGGATACTTGTCACTGATCTAAAGGATACTTCTTGAGGAAGGAACCAAGAAGAGAGATCCCAGATAAATGTTTGTTATCCCTCGAGGGAACGTCCACTGAGCTGGCTGAACCTTCGGCAAAGCAAACTGCAGCCTATGAAATGCTCTGTAAATCCAGATTTGTTGCCAAAGCAGTCTGCAAATGAATTAACATAATTCATCACTAATATAGTTGTCGTACTGCAAGTTGTCGTCCCGTTGTGGGACGATCATCGCGAAGCCCGCTGGACCTAACTGCAATGAGCGCCAAAGGCTGCTTAGAGTACGGTATTGATTCTTGGAATAGTTGGAAGGGATATTGAGTTAATGTGTGCTACTGTCCTGTTAGTAATGCCAAGGTGGGTAAGTGGGTAATAAATTAATATTTCTTTACTATATGTTGTGCTTTTGCCTCAGATTTCGGTCAGTTTTATGGGACAGTTAGACTATTTTTGTGCTTTTGCCTCAGATTTCGGTCAGTTTTATGGGACAGTTAGACTATTTTTAGTCTAAAAGAAGAGTTACAACCCGTAATGCTGCTGCTCTGCCAGATTATTCCTGTGATTGTCCTGAGGGGTCATTACTGGTCTGGTTCTATCTCTGCTTGCAGGGATAATAACAAGAACCATCACGTATCGCTGGGTGGATCAGAGCTAGGTTCTGGGCAAGTCTGATTGAAGAAGCGGCCATGACATATGTGTTTCTTATTTGAAGCTAAATCCATTTTTTGAGCAAATTGTTGAAGCATATTTTTAAGATAAAATGCGGTGCTTTCATTTTGTGTGAGGATATGATATTGGATCCAAAGTTAGATAGGCATGTTCATTAAAATGTGAGGTGGATGGACAATTAATTAAGAAATCTCCGTTGTTCTCCCCGGATTTCTATATATTTAGAACCTCTATGATGCTTAGAGGATTTTTTCATCCGAGGGAATTCGATTATACAGATTTTTGTAAACCACTATTATAAACTGTGGGTACGCCATCTGAAAGATTTGTTTAATGAAATAAACTAAGGTTTCTGCGCTGAGAAAATATTGGAGGCAACAATTGTTACCATTTTAAAGCATGATAAAGATCCACACAATTGGCAAAACTAGTAGCCCATATCCCTGTACGTAGATGTGAAACTCTGTTCTAAGATTCTGTCTATGAGATTAATGTCAAAACTGAAAGATCCAGATCCGGTTTTATGAGTAGTAGAAAGGACCAGATAACTATAGGAGCTTGATTAATTGTATCTCCTATGTAAAGGATAAGAATATCCCTACGCCGGCCCTGTCACTGGATGTCAAAAAAGGCAACTGGCATTTTATGGACCTTGGTCTATAAAAGTTTGTATTCAGTAGCTTTGGGACACATTCAATAAATTCACTGTATGGTAATTCTTCAGCTCATATTGTGATGGTAAGATTTAAATCAGATATATTTTATATTTATAATGGCACATGTCAAGGATGCCCACTCTTCTAATTAATGTTATGCTTATAATTGAACCTTCACCAGAATTAATCAGATGTTGAAATGCCGTTGGTGGAATAACTTTATAAATTAATGTT
The DNA here is from genome assembly GCA_027410445.1 of Discoglossus pictus. Classification (NCBI taxonomy): domain Eukaryota; kingdom Metazoa; phylum Chordata; class Amphibia; order Anura; family Alytidae; genus Discoglossus; species Discoglossus pictus. The sequence goes on from JAPZIH010000904.1 coordinate 77,460, forward strand.
ATTTTCAGATAATGTAGTAGTGACCGTCGGTGAGCTTTTGATCTCCTTACTATTATATACTTATATAGTCGTTACTTATATTGAAAACGTAATATTTCAAAGTTGGAAGTTATGATATTGGGTCTGAGTAAGGATCAATGGATTGTTTTAAAAACAAAAGTCCTGTAATAATGGAATCAGAATGGTATAGTGCATTTAGGTGTAAGATACTTTGCAAATTTGAGCAATTTAATACAATATATAACTATATTCCACTGAATACACATATTCAAATCCTGTTATCTAGATGGGATAGAGAGGAGTTATCTGGGTTGGGTGGAATATCTGCAGTAAAAATGTTGATTCTCACAAAAAAACACTTATATTTATTAATATTTTCACTTTGTTATATACAAAAAAAAAATCAATGTGCTATTGATAAGTTTATACATGGAGGTAAAATAGCAAAATAGCAAGGATTAGATAAGAGATAACTAAAAGGCCATATAAAAAAAAGGGTTTAGCTTCACCATATGTGAATTATTACCATGGCACAGTTATGATGGCACGCTTAACAAGATGGCGCTCTAATCAAGACACACCAAGATGGAAACAATTAGAAAGCTCATTGATGGGTACATTTCCTCTCCATCTTGTACTGTGGTTACAGGTCATACGAAAGAGGGACTTCCCCTAGATATAAAAGCAGGTTTGAAGTTCAGGTGCAACAGAACGTATGATTTATCACATTTTCCATCTCCTGCAGCCCTATTTGATATATTGGGTAACCATTAATTTACAAATTGTCTATGGGGTGACAGATAAGACCTGAATAGATTTTATCTTGTTGCCCTCTGCTTTAGGGGCTGTAAAATATAGGCTGGAATAATGGAGAGGTTTAACAAGGTTTGAACGGCTTTGTCTGCAACCATAATATCTCTAAATGTTATATTATTTGAGAGAAGTTTGAACTAAGGAAGACAACAAGATGAGGAGGTGGGAGAGAGATTTAGACCATGAGCATCAGGAGGCTTCATGTTTTTTACGTTGGTGTGTGTTGTTCTACCTAATATTTATCTTTCAGGGAAACTTACTTTAAAGTGTTCCAGAAATAGTACTTAGTGTCTTCCATTGTAGCTAAAATGGATGAAAAACACTCTGAGACGTGTTGGAGTGAATGAGGGTACGTATCTACACATTTGGTGGAGCTGTGCCATGAATTTTGGGATAAATGCTTGATGTAGTTTTTAGGAATTGTTAAAATGGTTTTTTATATGATATGGATATGATTCTGTTTCATATGTCTTCAGTGGCTATAAGAAACAAAACTAACAATTAGAAACAGAGGTCACTTCCATCTTGGAAAGCAATAACGGTTGATGGCAAATAAGAATCCAGAATTAGAGAGAGGCTTTTAGGGACTATATAGATAAAATGGGTACTTTGGGATGAACATATATATCATGAGAAAGTAGCAGATTTAAGAGCACAGTATCCTTCACTTACAATATGTCAATGTTTGGGGGGTTGATTGAGATTAATGTCATGCGATAATATCCTTAGTTTATTTTTTTATTTTTTTTTCCATTACAAAAATACAAAAAACATATAACACATAAAATAACAAGCATATCATATCCTTAACAAATGAAAAAAGAAAAAGAAAAACACATCCTGACATTCAATCTGGCAATGTTCCAAAATACCAAAATTAGTACAAATTTTAAAAGAGCTAATGAGACATTTTGGCCCTAGAAGACACATATAAAGTGATATATAAAAAATATTACATTTATAAATATGAGGGACAAAAGTGTAAATCAACTCCTTAAAATCCCTTGTGACTTTAAATATATTTTTCTCCTTTTTCTTTTCTTTTTCTTTTCACTTTTATTCTATTCAAGGTTAAGAAATTTTACAAGGGTTCTAACATTATATATTAACCATTTAGTGAACTGTGGATTATATAAAAAGTGAAAAAAGAAAGAGAAAAAAAGACCCAACCATCATTAATATCCAACAATACACACAATGAACTATATAGGTATAGGTCATCATCTATTAAGGAATAAATAACATTTGTTTATCAATCCTCTTATCTAGTGAAAATACAGTGATTCAAACAAGAATTGATGTTGAGGAATACTTATCCCAGTTTTCCCATTTCTTCTTATCTTTTGTTTTACTTCTCTGGGAATTACAGGAAAAGTCTTCCTCAATTTGTCTATGTCTTTTTTAAATAATTATAATCTCATTCATTGAGTATCCTTAGTTTATACCAAATCGTGTTGTGGATTTGGATTTTGTCAATATTTCTATTACTTGAAAAATAATTAAAAAAATGGCGTATTAAAAATTTGGATGGGATAAAAATGTAAGAACATGGGATGCTTGGATACTAAATAAAAACGTATTATTATATCTAATTATGCCAGACCAAACCGCCATGATGATTAGTGATAAGTGTATTTATAATACTATGAAAGTATTAATACTGTTCATTTGCAAATTGTATTATTTCTATAGTAACATTGTATTGCTTTTTTAAATGTGTTAATTTAAAAATAATTAAAAATAACGTATTTTCAATTTTTTTTAACCTTTTTCATGGAAAAAAGCCAACTTTTGTTCTGTTTAAAATCTGTACTTTTAAAATATGCCGGATAGCTTGTTATTGTCACGTCCTCCACACTGGAGATGTAGTAATGAGTATTTTACTACTGAAATTATGCATTAGTGGTTTAAGAACCCAAAAAAAGTTAAATCAGATTATTGCACCAAATCATTGCTTCTCAGTACAGGACGATGGCGTGCACTCGATATATATATTAATGATATTCCCAATAAGTTTATCTACTAATCTATCTATTTAAAGGGGACACACCTTTCACTTTTCTATATTTCAATCAATATCTTTATGCGTGTTTATGCTATATGTGATATGTCAGGAACGCTCACAGACATGTCTGAGCATATACCAACGTCTTCCATTGTACTGCACTGGTATCTTCAGGAAGCCGTCTGCCCCATGGCACTGTCCTCCTTACCCCCTCTAAGTGATACAAACAAGCTGGGTTGTCTTTGCCACAGTAAAGGCGACTTTTCTGAGAATGAGCTTGTTTTTATATAAATACTGTATATACTCGAGTATAAGCCGACCCGAGTATAAGCCGAGCCACCTATTTTATCAGTGACTCGAGTATAAGCTGAGGGTGGGAAATGTGCTGCCCCCTGTGTCCCTCTTGTGCCCTCTGTGTCCCCCTCTTGTGTCCCCCTCTCTCTCCTGTGTCTCTTCTACCCTCTCCCTTCACTGTGTCTCTTCTCCCCTCTCCCTTCCCTGTGTCTCTTCCCCCCCTCTCCCTTCCCTGTGTCTCTTCCCCCCTCCTCATTCTCAACCCCCCTCCTCATCCTCAACCTCCCTCCTCATCATCCCTCCTCATCCTCAACCCCCTCATCCTCAACCTCCCTCCTCATCCTCAGCCCCCCTCCTCATCCTCAACCCCCTCCTCATCCTCAACCTCCCTACTCATTATCCCTCCTCATCCTCAACCTCCCTCCTCAACCCCCTCATCCTCAACCCCCTCCTCCTCAACCCCTCCTCAACCTCCCTCCTCAACCTCCCTCCTCATCATCAACCTCCGTCCTCATCCTCAGCCCCCCTCCTCATCCTCAACCCCCTCCTCATCCTCAACCCCCTCCTCATCCTCAACCTCCCTCCTCATCCTCAACCTCCCTTCTCATCATCCCTCCTCATCCTCAACCTCCCTCCTCAACCCCCTCATCCTCAACCCCCTCCTCCTCAACCCCTCCTCAACCTCCCTCCTCATCCTCAACCTCCCTCCTCATCCTCAACCTCCCTCCTCATCCTCAGCCCCCCTCCTCATCCTCAACCCCCTCCTCATCCTCAACCTCTCTCCTCATCCTCAACCTCCCTCTTCAACCTCCCTCCTCAACCTCAACCCCCCATCCTCAACCCCCTCCTCAACCTCCCTTCCTCCTCAACCCCCCATCCTCAACCCCCTCCTCAACCTCCCTCCTCATCCTCAACCACTCTCCTCATTCTAAACCCCCCTCCTCATTCTAACCTCCCTCATTCTACCCCTCTAAATACCCTCTTCCCCCCTCCCACGAGTCTCTTCCCCCTCCTCCTCTGTGTCTCTTCCCCCCTCCACTGTGTCTCTTTCCCCCCTCCCCTGTGTCTCTCCCCCCTCCCCTGTGTCTCTTTCCTCACCCTCCCTGCTGTCTCTTCCCCCCTCCCCTGTGTCTCTTTCCCCCTCCCCTGTGTCTCTTTACCCATCCCCTGTGTCTCTTCCCCCCTCCCCTGTGTCTCTTTCCCCCCTCCCCTGTGTCTCTTCCCCGCCCTGTGTCTGTTCTCCCCCCTCCCATGAGTCTGTTCCCCCCCTCCCCTGTGTCTCTTTCCCTCCCCTCCCCATGTGCCTCTTCCCCCCTCCCTGTGTCTCTTCCCCCCCGTGTCTGTTCCCCCCTCCCAAGAATCTCTTCCCCCTCCCCTGTGTCTCTTCCCCCCCTCCCCTGTGTCTCTTTACCCATCCCCTATGTCTCTTCCCCCCTCCCCTGTGTCTCTTTCCCCCCTCCCCTGTGTATCTTCCCCCCCTCCCCTGTGTCTGTTTCCTTTTCATCCTCCTCCCTCTCCTCATCCTCCTCCCTTTCCTCATCCTCTCCCTCCCCTCATCCTCTCCCTCCTCCTCCCTCCCCTCATCCACCTCTTCCCTCCCTCCCCTCATCCTCCTCCTCCCTCCCTCTCCTCATCCTCCTCCCTTCCCTCATCCTCTCCCTCCCCTCATCCTCCTCCTCCTCCCTCCCTCCTCTCATCCTCCCTCCCTCTCCTCATCCTCCATCCTCCCTTTCCCCCTGTCTAATTACCCCTCTCACCTCACTCACCTGTATTGCGCTGCTCCTGCTGCTGTCCAGCGCGTTTTCTGTGTCGGGACCCGGCATATGGTAATGACTTGACGTCATGTGACATCACGTCATTAGCATATCCTGACACAGAAGACGCGCTGGCCAGCAGCAGGAGCAGCGCAATACAGGTGAGTGAGGGGAAGGAGGGAGAGTAATTGGAGGGGGGGGATGAGGGCCTACGGGATGAGCGCCTATCAGCAGCGCAAGGATCACCAGCGCTCCTTGCCAGCAACTGCCGCCCTCGCTTAGCGAGGGCCGCAGGCTCGCTACGAGAGCCCACAGCGTTAGCAACGGCTTTTGGCAAGCCGCACTGCTGACAACTATATATGTGATTATGCGCCACTGTGATGTACAACATGGCATATCCCTCTAACTAGAGTGCAATTATAGAGGGGAAAAAGAAACAAAGTAATGAAATTCAGTAAAAAGTAATTTTAAAAAATATGAAAAAATAAAATACAAGTAATAAGAATGGAGAGCAAGTAACTGGCAACAGCGTCAGATCACAATCATTTGCGCAGGCAGTTCCAGTACAAGTTGCATCATAACTTAGTAACTTATCTATTACAATAACGCAAATGGTCAGCGCTGGGCGAAAACAAAACTGGATAGGCTAAAACAATCAGATGTATCACGTTGGGGTGACCCTTTCCCTCCAAGCCAAATCACATTTAAAGGTTTTTCACGCAATTGACATAACATTGTATACGCCCCTTTACTCCTCCCTAAATTATGTGTACTCCAGACCACCGGAGGAGACAGAAAAAAGCCTCTGAATATGATAAAAATAATACTCTAGCACCTCAACTGAGTTGGATATAAGGCTTGGTTTCTTATATCAGACACAATCGAGGGGTTAATAACGTGCACATAACACCTTAACACTACACATACTTGGGGGGATCTCATGGATCCCCCCTAGTACCCCCTATGAGCCCAGGGATCCCTACCTCATATACAGTACATTCCTTCAAGGACTTCCGTGGAACGGGGCTAATAGTTAGTTGCCATGGGGTCACAATAGACCCCCATGGCTATTGGGATTATTGGGGATCGGGATTCTGGGCTTGAAGGACCAATCAGCAGTTGGGACCTAAATCTCCTGCCAGTCTCTGTTAGATTTAACCCCTTACAGCAGTAGTCTGCGCAGCAGTCCTGGTGCGTGGCCCAGTTAACAGTGGGGTTTGTAGGATTTTAGATTGTGATGGGCACATATCATGCGCAAAAACCTCCCAAAGTTACAAGGGAGCATTTATGCGCACATACGTTAGGGATTGTGATGGAGCCCTTAGTCTACCTAAAGTAGTGATGACCACATGAGATAAATACTAAACTGTCTGAATCTCTACATATAAGTTACCATTAGACTTCAGGTGGGATTAGGACGTACCTGGATGCCCCCGTGGGTTCTTCCAAGGGAAGGATTCGCTGCTTCATTGGCTGCATTTTGTTTAATATTAATTATTTCTGGAGAGAGATAGTAATGTCTGGAACTTGTGGGGGCAATCTACTTGTGACCCCATGTCTTTCTATATCAGTTTTGGGATTAATTTGTATAAATAAACTTTGGGTAATGTCTTTTTTTACTATTGTTAACAATATTTAAATAAAATAATATATAAATATAAAATAATATATAAATATAAAATAATATATAAATAACCACAAATACCCAAAGCGTCAGAGTGTTTTGTATGAAAAACGGTAGTCTATCGTGTATACAAATTGCGTTTCGATGCGACGCAGAGGGACACGCAAGCACTTGGACCGGTCAGTGCTACGGACTGTTTTGTGATCTGAAGCTCTCTTTGTATTACTAATAGGACTGCGGTACAATGTAATACACAAACACAACACAACTGCACTCACACAACATGTTACGTGTAACGTTCAAATGATGTGCTTACGGATTTTCAATAAGATTTGGTATAGATGACAAATTCATGAAACAAATGGTATGAGGGAAAATAAAGTAAGTAAGCACAAAATTGTTAATATATATAACTAAAATATTTATAAAAAATATAGACAAGACTAAATTTTGTTTCAATATAAAACATTTTTCCCGAATTCCATCGTCCTTTACACGGAGTCACGCTATACACACACAGATTTATGTTATTTAAAATATCTGGTTTCCACACCCCCAGAGCTGCTGGTACTAACCAATAGAAACATTCCTTCTCAAATCAACTGCCAGCAAACTAAAGAAATGATGCAATGATTAGGGTATGTTTATTAATGCTTATTTTGGTATTTTGTCATTCTCCTTTATCAGATGCACTCATAATCCAGGAAGCCTCTATATACCTTTAAGCAGGAACAAGTCATAAAGCAAAACAATATGTTGATGCAGCGGCTGGATCCTGGGAGAATCCATGATACATAAGTTGAGAGGGGTGTTTACATTTCTGGAGAGTGGTGGTTGCATCTATTGATGCGACCTGCCTGCTTCTGGGCCTGCTTCTGAAGGTATCAGTCTTATCCAGTTGTCTACCGAAGCATCACAATCTCTCCCTGTTGGCTCCTCCCCGTAAAAAAACACCCATAATCTAGAAAACAGGAAATGATGTAACAAACACAAAATGGATGAACCAAAATTCCCCCCAAAATGTTTTTACGTTTATGGCTCTGCCTTTTTTCTTGGACTACAGTGGTCCTATACATAGCAACATTATTTTATTTCACTACTCAGGAGCCCCCAGATATCTTCATCCAGAATGGACGTGCCCCGCCTGGTGCAGAAATAAATAATATGTAATAAGTAGGTGTATAAAGCCGCAATCACAGGGATACCCCGGGGGTCCTGTGCCAGGGGAATCTCCTCCAATTAAACTCTGTGATAGCATCGTGCCAGGGGAGTGTGTAAGACTGAATATTAATGGCGATTCTGTGGCAATAACAGGGCGTTCCAATGAAGCGCGTGACTCAGGATTAAACAATATCGCTCACAAATTTAACCCCTTCACATGCGAAAATATGGATTGTAAGGCAGTGTTTTCCACTACTTCCCATCGAGGGGTCAGGTGGCTTGCTATTGTAGTATGAATGTGGGCGGTTACACTGCTCCCTGCTACTAATGAGTGAATGTCCACTCCAGCCACAATACTTCATTCAGTGGGTGAAGAGATCCAGAGCTTATACAGCCCATGTATGATGGAAATAGTAACTACTGTATATACTCGAGTATAAGCCGAGTTTTTCAGCCCTTTTTTAAGGCTAAAAAGGGTCCCCTCGGCTTATACTCGAGTCACTCTCCCCCGTGTCTTTCTAACCCCCCCCCCCGTGTCTCTTTCCCTCCCCCCTCCTCATCCTCAACCCCCCCTCCTCATTCTAATCCCCCCTCCTCACTTTACCCCTCTAAATACCTCCCCCTCTCCCTTTCCCCTCACTTACCTCCATCTTCTGCTCTGGCCTCCGCTCCTTCCGGCGCCTTGACCCGGCCAATACTAATGACGTGGCGCGCATGTGACGTCACGTCATTAACATATACCGGGTGTCGGTTGAGGAGGGAGGTTGAGGATGAGGAGGGGGTTGAGGATGAGGAGGGGGTTGAGGATGACCAGGGGGGTTAAGGATGAGGAGGGAGGATGAGGAGGGAGGATGAGGAGGGAGGTTGAGGATAAGGACGGATGTTGAGGATGAGGAGAGGGTTTAGCAGGGAGGTTGAGGATGAGGAGGGAGGAAGAGGAGGGGGTTGAGGATGAGGAGGGGAGTTGAGGAGGGAGGTTGAGGATGAGGAGGGAGGATGAGGAGGGAGGATGAGGAGGGGGGTTGAGGAGGGGGTTGAGGAGGGAGGTTGAAGAGGGTGATAAGGGAGGGGGGAAGAGGCACATGGAAGGGAGAGGGGCACACAAGGCACAAAAGGGACACACGGGGCAGCACATTTTCCACCCTCGGCTTATACTCGAGTATATCAGATAATTGTTTAAAGGCACAGTCAAAGTTTAATAAAGATGTGTTTTTCCTTATCAAGCGCTACCTAACTATTCTTTAGAGATCCTATAAGTAGAGAATCGTATAAATCCTGGCCTGTCGGTGGTCCCTGGGGATAGTTTTGTGAACCACTGATCTAGATGATTTAAAACCCGTGTCACTGTACGTATTTATAACAACTTACTCTTCCTCCTATTTACGTCACATTGTTAGATTTTAGGTAATTTATCTAACACTTCCACTTCCGCATGTGACAGCCATATCTAATTATACGTGTACTTTTATAAATATTATCTGTGTCTTTTCCGTTGCACCTCAGCAGTTTGTGTTGTTGTGTCAGTGATACAAGATGGAGAAAGACCAAGGGCCTCATTCTATTTAATGGTCGCAGAGCTACGATTCTTTGTGGCCAGTTACGGCCCTGCGTAGCGCTACGGCTACGCAGCTATTCAAATGGACGGCGCCGCAAGGAGGTCTCCCTTACAGCCGGCCGCAAACTATGCAATCGGCCGCAAGCATTCCCCGCGCGCCCGTAAATCGTGTTTCAAGGCTGCAAAGTCGGAAAACTGTGAATGCAAATATAAGACAGCGCTGGAAAGCTTTGTACATGATGGGGGGTGTGAGGATTAATACCAACACCCTCTCACGCTTGCACATCGCCCAAATCCAATATTTAATTTCAGGTTTATTTTCCGTCCCAAGTCCCGCGGGCTTCAATGACCTCAAAGCCAGTAAATCGTTGTTAAAGCCCGTACAGGTTCGGAGGTTGAAGGCCGCAAACTCAAAGCTTTGTTGAAGCCAATATATATTCACTCCAGACTGAAAAGCGCTGTTAATGATGGCGAACACAATGGGGGGCACGAGGATTAATAGCAAAACATTCTAAAGCTCGCACATCGCCAAATTATAATCTTTGATTTTAGGTTTAAAATCCGTCCAAAGTCCCACGGCCTTCAATGACCTCCAAGCCCGTAGCTCGTTATTCAAGCCTGTGTGGTCTTGGAGGGTGATTGACCTCCCAGCCTGTGCGGGCTTGAATGATGGATAGAGCACGATGCTGATAAATTACATTTCTTTTTTGCAGATCTGAGAGTCGGGGGACGCTGCGCTATTAATTCTAAGACCAAACATCACATTTAATAAAAATACAGGATGGCTTTTCTATTTGCTTAATTCGTGCCACGATTTGTAAGTAAGCCCTTTGCGACACCTCCGTGGCCCAAGTAACCCGTGGGTCTATTTTACCCATTTACAGGCTTGGCGGAGGGTATGCTCCAAGCCCGTGGGACTCGGACATGGAAATTGAACATGAATTACAAAAAAAATTATTTGCAGATTTGCGTGTAGAGGACTGTCGCGCAACGAATTCTAACGCCTCCAATCACTTTCACGTCTCATCAAAGTACAGGATGGCTTTTTTATGTGCTTAATTGGTGCGACGATTTGTAAATAAGAGCCTTGCTGGACCTTTTTGGTGTAATTAAGCTGCGGCCCGGTTTTAGTGAATTACGGCCTTGACTGATGAGTTCGCGGAGCATTTGAATAGCGACCTGGGCTTTTTTGTGGCCGCAACTTTTGCACCTCGTAAGATCAAAGGCTTTGACGGAAGTAACCTCATCGCAAGCGGCTGCAGCTCGACGGCCGTAAGCCGCCCGGAGGCCACAAATTGAATAGCTTCATAGTCTACGGCCTCCCCTTGCGGCCTTGCAGCTCTTACAGCCCTTATTAGAATGAGGCACCAAGATTATAAATTGAAGAGTTATAGGACTCTCCTCCTGACTCCGAGACATCTCTGTGTGGGGTAATCCTGGCGTGGACACAACAAGAGATAAACTGGAGGAGCAATAACTGGCGCAGGATAAACACTGAACAGGTCTCTGGAACAAACAGCGCTAGAATTACGCCAGCAGACTCCACACATGGGGCAAACGGCCATCTGGTTACCCTTTTGGGGCCAGCTTTAAAACGTCAACATAATTGCAGCAGAGAACGCCATAAACTGAACAGATGCGGCCGGTGTGATGTCACGTTAGGTGAGGCGTCCAATCCCAGAGGGAGGCCTCACTCGCCACCTTAGAAAGATTTAACGATTAGCATAAAACATAAATGAGCGGGGAGGGGGTGGGTGGTTTATGCATTCTAATTATCAATATAATTATTAATCTCATTACATATGTGTGCAGTATATCCCCGGCAGGACCCAGAATTACTCTCAAGATTCTTAAGAATCCCTCTGTCATGTACTGCTCTATGAGCTCTGCGTTCTCCATTTGTGCGATGAATGTGTATACCTGGCATACATATGTGTTACATGTACCGTGCACATATGTGGTACATGTACCATATGTACATATCTAAACAATAACAAGATCCTCATTTAACAGGAGCTAATCCCACTGATTTGTGCAGAGACACAAGGAGCTTAATTAGCCAGATAAGTACCTAATTAGCAAGCTCGTTTACACATGGCTTCCCAAAGCTTTCAACACAAACACATTCAGATGACACTATAAATGATATGGAAATCGCAAATAATATTTTGTGCATTCAAAAGAGATAGAGGGATAGATAGATAGATAGATAGATAGATAGATAGATAGATAGATAGATAGAGGGATAGATAGATAGATAGATAGATAGATAGATAGATAGATAGATAGATAGATAGATACATAGATAGATAGATACATAGATGGATGGATGGATGGATAGATGGATGGATAGATAGACCAATAGATAGATAGATAGATAGATGGATAGATAGAGGGATAGATAGATAGATAGATAGATAGATAGATAGATAGATAGATAGATAGAAAGATAGATAGATAGATAGATAGATAGATAGATAGATAGATAGATAGATAGATAGATAGATAGATAGATAGATAGATGGAGGGATAGATGGATGGATAGATAGACCAATAGATAGATAGATAGATGGATAGATAGAGGGATAGATAGATAGATAGATAGATAGATAGATAGATAGATAGATAGATAGATAGATAGAGGGATATATAGATAGAGGGATATATAGATATATAGATAGATAGATAGATAGATAGATAGATAGATAGATAGATAGATAGATAGATAGATAGATGGATGGATAGATAGATAGATAGATAGATAGATAGATAGATAGATAGATAGATAGATAGATGGACAGATAGATAGATAGATAGATAGATAGATAGATAGATAGATAGATAGATAGATAGATAGATAGATAGATAGGTTTGTGAGGATGGTTAATGAGGAGCGCCTACAGAAAGCTGGAGCCTTCATCATGTAGAGCTTCGTATGTCAGCAGGCCAAGCTGGAAATACATATAGTGTGTCACAAGGAGCCAGTGTAGGGTACAAGTGTTTGGGGCACACAGGAGGTGGGTTTGTTAAGTTTGTGGCATTATTCTGCACCAAATGTGAGTAATGTAGCTCTATATTTGGCAGTTTGAGACACAGGTAGTTGCAATCCTCCAGTCATGATGATATAAAGGCATGAACCAAAGTAGGGAGGGCTTATGTGGGTACCAAGCGCTTTATCCTGGCTATGTTCTTCAGTTGGGAAAATTAGTATTTGATCACAGTTGACATTTGATGTTTTAGTGTCAAACCAGAATCTTGAACAACCACAAGACTGGGAAAAATGTTAGCAGCTGTGTGTCCCGAAGCAAATGGCCCTCTCCTCCTTTGGAAGCTGCTGTCATCTCACAGGGACCCACCAGAAGCACCTCTTTCTGTTTTGGGTTCAGACTCAACGAGTCCCTACTCATCCATTCATGAGCTCTTTTAGATGTCTATTAGGAGCAAAGGTTGGACGTTCTGCATCTGGGTTGAAGGACATATAAAGCTGTGTGTCATCAGTATAATAGTTAGGCCATGTCTTCCGATGACCTTTCCCAGTGGTACCAAGTACAGCATAACAGCAACAGCATTGGAGGCACAACAGAGCCTTGTGTAACTCCACATGACAGATTCATGGGTTTAGAGGAGTACATACCTGAAGAAAGCCTCTGCAACCTGCCAGTGAGAAAAGATTGCGAGCCGTGCCATCCATTGCCCTGTAGATCACAGTATTCGGTTCCGCTGTGTCGTAGGCGGCAGAGAGGTCAAAGAGAAATTGAATTGAACAATCATCTCAGAAAATCATTAAAAACCCAACTGCCATGCTGGAAAGCTGCGCTTTACTTGAGCTCCAAAAGAGCTGCTCATAATCTGCTTAAAAATAGCTTTTATTTGAGCCATCCAGCAAAATTATTGAGACAGGAGCTTTCCTTGCACGGCCTAGAACTGATCCGTTGTCAATAACACAAGTAGTTTTGGTCTAGAAGCCCGTGTCAAAGCTGAGGCCCGGCTAGAAATCTCTCCCAACGTGGCAGGATAAGGAATTTGTGATACCGGGATAAGCTGCAGCTCTACGGATCATGTAAGCCGTCATCCTGACTGCCGTTTATGTACAGCCCTCAGTTCTATCATCAAGTCGTTAAGGTAGTACTTTAAGTCGGCTCTGATAAACAGAAGCAACATCCTACTTGTAACGGAGCCCATCACTGTTTTACCCTGTTTTATGGTTATGGTTAAAATATGATCATATTGCTGTACTGTAGATATGTTGTTTTATGTTCTACAGAATATATTGGCTCAGAATATTACAGCTACTAGGCTAATAGATAATCCTATTACAGAGACTCCTCATAAGATAAGGAAGTCTATTGTATAAAGTGTTTTCATTATGAGACATAAGAACAAAGAGTATAATCTGATCAATGTCTGATTGTATCAAAGTAGCCAGGTAGCCTCCGGGGGGTGTGACCACACCTATTGTCCCTCTATGTGTATTGTGTGGCCAAATATGGGGGATGTGTATTGCCTGTGGGAAGAGATGTGTATATATATTTCTGCACAACAAAATAAAGACAGTATTCTTTGACTCCCAATTGAGTGTCGTCCAATATGGGAGGTCTGGGCTTCTGAGACTGTGCAGTGCTTCTATATGGATATTTAACGGTATACCAGCGGAGATATTGGACTTCGTGTTCCAACTCCGTTACATTTGGTGGCAAGTGGTGGAATTGTTCCCACGGTCAGAAGGACAGCTACAGGAGACACCATTCCGTGGAGTTACAAATTGAGGGCAACGCTAGTATCCGTACAGCGCCCCTGGCTACAGCAGGATGGAACCGGCTAGTTTTCGGACAGCGTTCCATGATGAGGAGGAAGAGGCGGCCGCGGACTACAGGGAGCAGAAGGTGCCGTCCTTCCTCCCCAGCGACAGTGTGTATCCCAGGGAGCAGAAGGTGCCGTCCTTCCTCCCCAGCGGCAGTGTGTACCCCAGGGAGCAGAAGGTGCCGTCCTTCCTCCCCAGCGGCAGTGTGTACCCCAGGGAGCAGAAGGTGCCGTCCTTCCTCCCCAGCGACAGTGTGTATTCCAGGGAGCCTTCCTTCCTCCCCAGTGACAGTGTGTATCCCAGGGAGCAGAAGGTGCCGTCCTTCCTCCGCAGCGACAGTGTGTATCCCAGGGAGCAGAAGGTGCCGTCCTTCCTCCCCAGCGGCAGTGTGTACCCCAAGGAGCAGAAGGTGCCGTCCTTCCTCCCCAGCGGCAGTGTGTACCCCAGGGAGCAGAAGGTGCCGTCCTTCCTCCCCAGCGACAGTGTGTATCCCAGGGAGCCGAAGGTGCCGTCCTTCCGCCCCAGTGGCAGTGTGTACCCCAGGGAGCAGAAGGTGCCGTCCTTCCTCCCCAGCGTCAGTGTGTACCCCAAGGAGCAGAAGGTGCCGTCCTTCCTCCCCAGCGGCAGTGTGTACCCCAGGGAGCAGAAGGTGCCGTCCTTCCTCCCCAGCGACAGTGTGTATCCCAGGGAGCCGAAGGTGCCGTCCTTCCTCCCCAGTGGCAGTGTGTACCCCAGGGAGCAGAAGGTGCCGTCCTTCCTCCCCAGCGGCAGTGTGTACCCCAGGGGGGAGAAGGTGTCGTCCTCCCCCCACAGCGGCAGTGTTAACCCCAGGGAGCTGAAGGTGTCACCCTCTCCCCCCAGCGACAGCTTACCCTAACAAGGGGAGACACCAATCTCCCAGACAGCGAAGATGGGACCGTGGTCTCTGTGCCTGACCTACCGGGATGCTGGACAGCCTGTCCAGATCCCCAACTACCCTCACTGGGACAACCGGAGGAGGGGGTAAGTACAAATTCCCCTCCCCAGCTAACTCCTAATGTGGCCCCAGGGTTAACAGAGGAAATGTTAACCCCCACTGACCCCCACCTTTCCCTGGCTACTGAACCGGAATATGTCTCAAGTACCCCAGCAGAAGAGCTGACAGCGGGGCAGAGTGCAGTCGGCCTCTGCCCTCCCTTTGTCCCTTGTACAGAGCAGGATGTCCTGCAGGTTATACCAGCAGAAGAGCTGGCATCAGGGCAGAGTGCCGCTGGCCTCTGCCCCTCAAGTCCCCTCAGCGTGTTGCCCCATCACCATAGCGAAATATCCAGGTGCCTGGTTAGACTTCCCCCCAAAGGGGAGATGTGTGACGAAGTGCCCTTCGCCACTTTGTCCTGGAGAGGACTTATTGCCAGCCTCCTGCCCTGCGACTATGGCCCTGGGACATATTGCCCTTTAAAAACAGTATTCGGCCACACCAGAGTGTATGTCACTCATTCTGGCCCTTTAAATACAGGGGGGTCATTTAGTACTTGCCCTGTGTGAACGGTGATACCCCAGATAGCTATGCCATGGAGCCCACTCATATAATGAAAGACTATGGGAAAGACTTTAGCTACATGGCAATTGAAATGTGTGTTATGTGTAAAAGGTGACTTTATGTATTTTAAAGTGGTTTATGTTTTTTTGAAACCATGTGCTCAATGGAGTCTGCCTCTATCCCTGGATAATTGGATTACTTTTCCCATTGTCTCCAGTACAGAGGCCTCTGTAAAACCTGTTTGTAAAATGTATTTTTCCTCTCCTTGAAAGGTTTATTGCTGTGAATGCTGTATGAAGTGTGCGTTTGTTTTGTTCTTGAAATGTGAGTAAAGGTGAATTGCAGTAATGCTGATGGGTTGTCAAACTAGAGAATTGACCAACAAATACTTTTGTCCGGACATCCCCAGGCCGATCCGTTGGGATCAGACCGTGTATGCCGGCTTATGGTCACGGGGGAGGTGTGTAATGGAACCCATCACTGTTTTACCCTGTTTTATGGTTATGGTTAAAATATGATCATATTGCTGTACTGTAGATATGTTGTTTTATGTTCTACAGAATATATTGGCTCAGAATATTACAGCTACTAGGCTAATAGATAATCCTATTACAGAGACTCCTCATAAGATAAGGAAGTCTATTGTATAAAGTGTTTTCATTATGAGCCATAAGAACAAAGAGTATAATCTGATCAATTTCTGATTGTATCAAAGTAGCCAGGTAGCCTCCGGGGTGTGTGACCCACCTATTGTCCCTCTATGTGTATTGTGTGGCCAAATATGGGGGATGTGTATTGCCTGTGGGAAGAGATGTGTATATATATTTCTGCACAACAAAATACTGTAAAGACAGTATTCTTTGACTCCCAATTGAGTGTCGTCCAATATGGGAGGTCTGGGCTTCTGAGACTGCGCAGTGCTTCTATATGGATATTTAACGGTATACCAGCGGAGATATTGGACTTCGTGTTCCAACTCCGTTACACCCCTATCAGCCCAAGCTGCCCCCAAACAGTGAGATGCACAGCATGAACTGAACAGAAATCAGCTAACATGAATATGGATCAACTGGATGATCATGAAGCAGATTTTAAATGTGATCCAGCCTCACCTCATAACTAGATCTGTGATCAGGTCACATGGTCACTCCACCATTACAGCAGTGGCCTTAGATATCCCTCTACAGGGTGATGTGTCCCGGTGGCAGCCACAGATTTGCTCAGGTTTGTACTTTGAGGGTCCTAGAGGTGCTCCACCTTTCCTAAATCTCAGCATGCCAAGTGTCCTCAGCATTATCTTGGTTCAAGAAATGCAACTGGCTGTGCAGACTGTTACTAAGCCTTTCATCATGGGAGTACCAGACCCAAAACAAGTTCCTTGGTACATTATTCCTGCTGGTACCTCACTGACATTGGATCCTGCAAGCAGGGCATATCGACTGAATGGACCGTCTTTCCTGGCTTTTGGATCTAATGGACTGTTTTGGCCCTGATCACATCTTGGAGACATTGCTATCTGTATTAAACATCTATTTAAGTCCCACTGTTTGCGGCCCTGGTTCCTATAACATGTTACTTGCCCTCACTTGGTTTTAGTTCTAATGGACAGCTACTTTAGACCTGATCTCGGGTCAGAGGCCAGGTTATCTGCGTCACGCTCTTATATGAAATGTATTATTGTTAGTCTTTCAATCTGCTCTCTATATTATTACTAGCGACTTGCCCGTTAAAAAATGACGCAATAAGATTGTAAGGTAGGTAATGGTGTTTGGTTGAGACATTACTTTTGTTGGTGTTCCAAGATCCTTCGGCGCTCATTGCGAGGCTGTTGGTTGTTTGTGTGCTATGAGCAGCGTTGGCGGTGTTTTTTTGTATGCTAATGAAATAATTAATAAATGAATATACTTTACCTATTTGTAAGTAATATATGCAGGAAGCATTGTGTTGAAGAGCTGACAATCTGTTTTGATGTTCCTGCAGCATACAATGTGTGTTTTCAGTGTTGTGGAGCTGAGGTGTAAGTGTCGGCAAGGTGCGCAGTGTGAAGTGTAAATAGTGTCCGTGTGCGAGGGGAATACGTTAGGGTAGCTGTGTACTTCCGGATTGTCTAAGTTAGTGTTGTAAAATGGCGGCTGATTTAGCGTCCTTGGTAATAGTGTATCTTGGACCTTGTAGGGCTTTTTCGGAAAAACCTGTATGTGTTTGGTGGTGTTTTGCGTGCTTAGGGTCCTGTAGCCTCGTTTTTGGTGTTTTCGGCAGCCATTTTTTCTGTCGCTTAGGGCATTTTCGTGTGTGTAAACTCTTGAATTTGGACTTAAATTGAGGTGTAACTTCACTTGCAGAGGTCCAGGGAGCCCCCCTTGCTGTAGGTAAGCTTTTAATGTGTTTATTGTGTGTATTTATTGTGTTTTTAATGTTTTCATGTGCGTGTTTTTTGGGCGCTAAGGTCGAATTGTGGATGCTAACTCCGTAAATTTTGCAGTCAATGTGGGAGCCTCCACCTCCGCAAATGCGGCCCCTCGCTTTGCGAGGGTCCACATTTGTGGGCCTAAAGTCTGCAGTTGCTGGCAAGGAGCGCATTCGGCTGAATGGCTCCTTCGGCTGAAGGTGCTCCTTGCCAGCAACTGTGGCCTCGCTACGTGAGCCCTCAGAGTTAGCAACAGCCCACATGCTCACAACTAGATATGTGATTACCATTGCACTAAACAAGTCCTGAGGCCATATTTCCTGCGACATTTCCCTTACAACTAGGGGTCATTGCGCCTTCTTCATGGTATAATTTTCCTATATGAGCACTATTATCATATCTGATTTATATGCACTGTATTATTGAGCATTTAAAATAGGCATCACCACAAGAACTAATGGATTGAAAAAGGTTTATTTTCATAATAGGTGGAAAGTTATGTTTTACTACCCTGTGCGTATGCAGCCTAGGACAATGAGAGACCCTCTACCTTCTTATTTATTAACTGCTGCCCAGTGCGTATGTACCCACCTCCATGTTCTTGTTAACCCCTTAGTGCGTATGTACCCACCTCCATGTTCTTGTTAACCCCCGAGTACCCGGTAGTGTGAGCTATCCTTTGGGCCCAGGATGGCTTGCTGAAAAAGCTGAAACTAATCCTTACGTTTTAGTTTATAACTAGGTGATACTACTAACTCCTGGGTATTATAAATGTAATATTTAACTTTATTAGATTGTCTGTCATCATAAAGAGTAATTCGCTTTGACACCTTTTCTAAGCATACGCCTCTAATTAGACAGTCTCACACGGTTAGGACAGATTAACCCATTTAGCATTTTGCCACCATAATGTCCTGTTCCAAACACTTTAGTTAGAAACTAGTCTAAGGCGGCCTATAATTGTCATGTGAACCCTCTCCCGTATTATTATTTGTATCTTCGTTAGCTGGCCTCCTCTACACTTTCCATTCTCTCTTTTCCATCTCCTGTTTTTTCTTTTTTCTTTCTTTGTCCCCCCAAAAAATAAAAAATCTGAAAGCCCAGGAGCTGGAATACACACAATGTAATGGACATTTTAGTAAATAATGTTGTGTTATATTGTGTAATTATTATATTACATTGTAAGATTTTGTTTTAATACGTCATACTTGTGCAGCTGCTGCATTATCCTGTGGTTTATATCATATTATTCCATAATATATATAACTTAACATTTTTTAATGAATAAACACACCCCACTATGGGGTATCAACGTGCCACAGTATTTATTAAATCATTTTATACAACCTTATTAACCATTAGAAGGAGGAGTGGCCCGGTCAGCGGCAGCAGCCTTATACCTCTGGACATGCGCCCATGGGCCCACCTACTCATTGTTGTAACACAGCCCCCTTTTTCTTTGCCACTGGCCCGGGCAACTCCCCTACACATCACGGGACCCCTCACGGGGCTGTGATCCCCCTCCAACAATGCCCTGCACGCTGAATACCCTCCTTAAATTTGAGCATCATTACCTCAAGACCTATTTCAGTTAAATGAACGAAATCAGGCAAAAACCAAGCATCTTCGCTCATATCCTCAAATTCATGATGGCGCAGTGCCAGGATGCCAATCCTTAAAAAAAAAACTTGCCAACAGCTTATTAACTTTAAGGTGCGCTCTGTCTAAGCGAACCAGATCCCTGGCACTCCACTCCATGATTGCAGACCATATCAGCATAACTCCCAGACATTGCTCTTTGCACATGGACATATCCCTCTTCATGTCCCTGACTAGTCTCTTAATAGGAACCACCCCTAAGTCGTTGCCCCCAGCATGAATTAACACAATCTTTAGATTGGGAAAACAATGAATATATGTGCCTATGAGCCTACCCACTTGAGACCATCTTGGACCTCGTATTCCTGTCCAATGCACCTGCACATCCTCTTCTGGTACGCCCAGGCCATCTGGCGAAACTGCAACAAACCTCCGAGCCAAGCAAATATACAAGTGGCTGGTCATCCAGAGCTTTTTTCTGGTGCCTGGAATAAACATAGGACAAGGATTAGCAGACGGCAGCCTTTGGTCTAACATAGCTCTGAAAACGTTTGGATTCCCACCTCCCAATTCTCTTCACAACATCCTCTGGCAAACCCAGACTTGCTGCCACAGTGGCAGCCCCAATTCGGAAGGAATGAGTGCCGAATTCGGCTGGACCCAACCCAAGGCGCTGCAAGCAGACTTTTAAGACCTTAGAGAATTGAAACCAGGAAAGAGCCAAACCATTCTTGTGTATTAACAGCGGGCCTGGATATACCGGCCGCTGCTGCAGGTAGTTGCTCGTACAGTCAACGTGGCAACATTCAGTACCAACCCTAAACATGGTAACCCGTTACCCTCTTGATAATCACCACACTTTCCCTGCAAAGGGTGACATCAACCAACTGTATGTCCCCAGAACCTAGCCTGTTAGCCACAACCAGTTCCCCAACTCTAAATGCTCCGAAAAAAGCTAGGAAAAAGGCAGGTCTTAAAGGGGAGCTGCACACTGCGCCCAACATCAACCCCAGCTAAAGAAACAGCTGAAACGTGTTGGGGCGTCTCTTATCCTGAACATGTTAACCTTTAAAGATACCGACAATCGCACGTTTTACCACAAAAATCTTTGTCAGGTCTTTTAGCCCGGCCAGCTTGAACATAAAACCGCTGCCTTTGAACTCCCGTCACTTTTGCATTTCAGCAAATACATAACAAGATGCCCGTCATCTTGTCCTCCGTGGCAGCTCCACCAGCTAACTCCACCAATTCGTTCCACTTCCCCAGACCTTTTTATACAAGTTCCAAGTATCAGGTGCCAGGGAGTTCCTTATTAATGCAGCTATCTCTGTGCTCCAAACTCCCAGAGCTCCTCTGGAAAATGGTCACCCCATTATTATTATTATCCTATTTATAACACGCCAACATATTCCGCAGCACATAGCTCCACCTCAGGAGCCAATCACCTGAAGCGATGACACTGGAAACGAAAAAGGGTGTCAGCCATTCCGATCCTGCACCCTGGCACTTGTTTTGCCCTAAACAATGTGTTCAACCATAAACATCCCAGGACCAAGTGCCGCAACAGACGTATGACTGGCATGGGCGATGCAGTGGTATTGTTGATGGCATACACCACCGCCATATTATACGTGAAGAAGAAAATCTGGCGGACTCTTAGCCTTTCGCCCAATATGTGCAGTGCCACCACTATGGGAAAAACCTCTAGGAAAGACAGTTTTTTTGTCAAACCTCCCTCCTCCCAGTCACTCTGCCAATGAGCGGCACACCAATTACCACAAAATTAAGCTCCAAAGCCGCATGCCCAGATGCGTCCATGTAGAGCTGTATATCATTGTTGGATAGCCTCTGCGGATGAATGAGCGTTTTACCATTGAAATCACTCAGAAACGCCGACCAGACCCTGACATCATTCTTCATAGCGGCCAAAACCCCAATGAAGTGATGAGGATGTTGTATGTAGTTGTCGCAAGGGCAAGCCTTCTGCTAAATATGCTGCCCATGGGCATGATACAGCATGCAAAATTCAGCTGCCCAAGAAGGATTGGAGCCGCCGGAGGGATACCCTTCTGGCCCCCGCCAATGCTGCTAGCTCAGCCTTCAGATCTTCGATTCTGTCTGAGGACAGGCGACATTCCTTCCGCACGGAGTCCATCTAAATGCTCAAAAAGTCAACAAAGTCACTGGCCCTTCCGTTTTTTCATGAGCCAATGGCACTCCGAATTCTTTTGCCATTGATTGGTACGTGTCTAAAATAAACTGGCAGGTGTCATGGTCTGCCCGACCCCCAAACAAGAAGTTGTCTAGGTAGTGTACCCATTGTAAAAACTTACTAAACATCTCAAAGAATTTGCATGATATGGAACACCCATAAACAGAGGTCCACATAGTACAATCTCTCGAAACAACAACCCAGTAGGTGGTGACTACAGGGATGGACTAGCAAAAGGTGAAAAGCTGACTCCTCATCCACCTTTGCCATCCATGCACCGCGGCCTGCTAACCATACAATTTCGGTGGCCGCATTAAAGGAAGTGTATGAAACGGAAAAAAAACTCCTTATCAATCCCATCATTAACTGAGGCCCATCTGATAAATGATGGATGAGCCAAAATTTTCCTGGCTCCTACATGGGTACACGCAAGTTAGGAACTGGAGGGGACCGAAAATGACTCGCCATCCTACCTAATTGCACTTCCTTAGCTATTTTTTCCTTATCAACCCCCGGGTGTTCCGAAACTGATTTTAGGTTCGCTGGAAGACTGACGGTATCCTCGAAATTACACAGGATTACAAAGCAATCCTGGGACTCGCCTTTCAGCAGCTCAGCTGCTGAGCCTTCCTTTTTTCCCTACCGTAGCGTTCTTGCCAAAGGAGCATTGCATCCAGCAGTACTCGCATCTTGCCCTTTTGCAAGATGCTCACTGGGCTAGTTACTATACCTATCTTGCTGCATTTGGCCAAGGGATGTCAAAGGTCCTGGGGATGCGCCTAATGAACCGCCACCTATCCCCAACATCGCCTCAGGCACTGACCTCCGAGGGGTCGCTGAAGCACGACAAAGAGAGAAGCGAGAAGATGTCTATGAATTCCCTACGCCATATCTGCTCTTTCATCTCCTGGGATAAGTGAGCCCACAAGGTTATCCATAGATAAAACTGCAGTAGCCCTCATGGACAAGTCAGACACCCTAACCACCTCTTGGGACCCCACGGTGACTAGAGGGGCAACTACGCTGAGAGACCCTGCAGTTGACTACACTATCCTGGACCTTCCCAGGGGACGTGTTCTGTGCCAAAGTCTTAGCTGCCAGACCCGCTACCTATTCCCCTAGGTCCTTATCGGATATCGCTATCCTATGGTTGCCCAAAAGGCCCCTAAGCCCAAATAGAAAGGCATCCTGGCCCCCATAAATGACCATGTTCCTTGATGGTCAGACCAGATGACAGGGTCCATTATTATGCATGAGGTTTCCAAGAAACCCTTGAAAACAAGGTCAAATGTTTGACCGCTTTTACCAACAAAATCTTGAACTACCTGCTTGAGACTATCCATTGTGCAGATGACATCTTGTGACAAGAATTGAATTCTTCCAAGAGGAACTGTATTATTATCCTATTCAAGACTTGTGCATATCTAGTAATGAAGCTTAAAATTTCAGTTACTTCTAAGAAACCAAAACAACAGATTGTCACCTTCTGGAACCTTCCCTATTGTTCCCATTCTGCCTCGTGCAGGACGCCATGTTTCCTAGCTATGGCATTAGGTCAGGCTGACAAGCACACTAAGAATGGGAAGCCCCACCCAGTGTGGCTTTAGAGCACAGTTGTGAAAAATGGCACCCTATGTGCGAAAGAACAGTAAACATTTGAAGGTGAGAACCTATTACGTTGGACATTTCTTAGTGAAGCGTACATTTTATAACATAATTACATTGAGGAGGATACAATTTAGTCACCTAATTATATATATTGTTGTTGTGTAGTCATTCAGTCATGTCCGACTCTCTGTGACTCCACGGACTGCAGCACTCCAGATACATCTCTCAGTCACTGCCCCTCTGAGCTCCATCAAGTTCATGTTCATTGCTTCAGTGACCTCATCTTTCCATCTCCACCTCTGTCGTCCCCTTCTTCTTGTGCCTTCAGTCTTTCCCAGCATCAGAGTCTTCTCTAGAGAATCCTGTCTTCTCATGATATGGACAAAATATTTGAGCTTCCGCCTCATGATCAAACCTTCTAGTGAACAGTTTGTCTTGATTTCTTGAAGTACTGATTTATTGGATCTTCTTGCATTCCAAGGGACTCTAAGTAGTTGTCGCCAACACCACAATTCAAATGCGTCAATTGTATGTTGCTCAGCCTTCTTTATGGTCCAGAGCTCATCCATATGTTACTACTGGGAATACCAGAGTTCTAACTACGCAGACCTTTGTTGTTAGATTAATATATTTACTTTTTACTAGCTTGCCATAGCTCACCATCTGCAAAGATATTGGATCCCAGGGAAAAAAAATATGTCTCTGCCTCCACT
This sequence comes from Discoglossus pictus, assembly GCA_027410445.1. NCBI lineage: Eukaryota > Metazoa > Chordata > Amphibia > Anura > Alytidae > Discoglossus > Discoglossus pictus. Next base: position 101,525 of record JAPZIH010000904.1, read on the forward strand.
TCTTCCCCATCTATTTGCCATGATCTTGGTCTTTTTAATGTTGTGCAGAAGGCCAGCTTTTGCACTCTTTTCTTTTATCCTCAGTAGCACTGTCACAGCATCATCCTGTGGAGTTTTGAATTGTTCAGCTGGTATTCCATCACCTCCTCCTTATTATCACCAAGACATCCTGGGCCCATCTCACTTCGCTCTCCCCTGCTTTTCAGGGGATACCCTCCCCATTTAGTCTTCCAAATGTCCCACATTCTAAGATAAAACCCCGTGTTCCAGCCCCGACCATCTCCCTCTTTCTCTGGTTACTTTGTATAGTGAATTAAACTCTATGGAGATACGTGGAATGGAACGAGCAGTGGTTATATTATTATTATTATTATTATTATTATAGTTTATTTATAATGCGCCGACATATTCCGTAGCGCTGTACATAACATAAGTTCAGACAAAGATAAATACAAATTACCATATAGCAAAGCAAGGAGGGCCGTGTCTGTGAGCCTCGGATCCAATGTCCATGGCGCGCGCCCAAAGTACTTAGGATAGAAACTCACAGACTTGATAAGCGTCTTAGGGTGGAAGGGGATAAGCTTCTTTAAAGAGATGCGTTTAAAGTGAGGTTTTAAATGTTTTGAGGAAGGAGGAGAATCTGGTGGAGCGAGGAGAGGAGTACCAGAGACTAGGGGCAGCACAAGAAAAGTCCTGGAGGCGGGGGTGAGAGGAGGTGACAAGAGTTGTAGAAAGAAGAAGGTCATTAGCATATATGTTATCTTATCCCTATATAATAATAGAGGAACGTTTCATGCTGCACTTATCTTTATTTAGTATTATAAGCACCTTATTAATCTCAGAGTGAACGATTGTTTCAGCACTTTAAGCACCTCCTACGAACTTTATACGGGGTGCAATCAAAGCACAATAATGATCGTATGTAGAATCCACTTTTATGGAGTAATAATTCCCAAAGGAGATAGTATGTAAGTAAGAGGCAAAGCAGCAATAATATAACAAAGTATCACATATAATAGTTGTCAGCGAGACGTCGTCGCACTTTGCGTGGTGCGTACGACTTAGGTGATGAGCGCCGCAGGATGCTCATCGATTGCGAGCCCCGGGAAGCAAGGCAAGCCTTTAACGCGTAGGACTTAGCCGATGAGCGCCAAAGGCGCTCATTGCTGCGAGCCTCGCAAAGTTAGGCGGGCCGTTAAACCGTAGCACTTAGCCGATGAGCGCCAAAGGCGTTCATCACTGCGAGCCGTTCTGTTAATCCGTAGCACATAGCCAATGCGAGACGCGAGACTTAGAAAAAAAAATACAAGACGCGGAACTTAAAAAAAAAAAGATACGAGACGCAGGACTTAAAAAAAAAAGATACGTGATGCAAAAATTAACGAGAGTAGCGGCCAAACAAAAAACACTAAAACCACACTAAATACACCCCAAAAAATTACAAAAACATCACAGACAGCATGGGGCAACAGCCAGGACGTCTCTGATTGAGGTGGAACGCCGAAGGTGCTCATTGCGAGGCATGCGATGAGCGCCAAAGGCTCTCAGCGCAAGCCTCGCAATGAGCGCCAAAGGTCCTCACTGTACAAAACTGTTTCAATTATGTCTCAAACAGCATTCCCATGGCTTCAAAACCACAAAATACAAAATAATAAACCTGAATGCCAATACTGTTCTAGTCCATGTGGGTGGCCTGATATGTATTAACTTGATATAACATGGAAATAAAATGATTTTTGATCGCAGATTTACGAGCTTTGTGCAATTAATTCTAATGTCTTTCATCACTTTCCCCATTATTTACAGTGCAGTATTTTATTTGCATGTCTTTAACCCCTTGCGGGTCCTCTCTAGCGCTCGTGGGATTTTCTTCCACATTTGCCATTTATTGATGTGAAAACATTGTAGAAATTGAATGACTCTTGCGGACGTGAAAGATCAAAGGCTTAGATGGGGTGTGAGTTACAGTTGTAACAACCACAAGGGTTTCAAGCCCGTAGCACGTAGGCCGTTTGGGGCTCGCAAAAAAAACGCCAATTGAATAGCAAATTAACTTACGCCCTCCATTGCGGGCCCAGTAACTTACAACGTGCCAGGTAAAGCTGAACAGGACCTGACTTTCACCAAAGAAGAAGTCAAGATTATTGTGGCTGTGGCCGAAGATCCCAACTGGTACAAGGATGGGGCGAGTGGAATTTATCCCAACTAATTATGTGCAGATGCAATTATTTCATGGCAGCATCAGTAAGCAAGGAGAACGTCCATTGTATCCTCCAGAAACCGGCCTTTCTTTAGAGATTACACACTGTGCGTGACCTCATATGTCACAGATATGACCTGTAATTTGCTGTAAAGACAACATGGAATGCTTACAGTAAAGGAGAACTGGCAGAGAAAGGAGGAAACCTTCCAACATGGTTTCCTTACGCTGCATCTTAAGGATGAGTTTCCATGATCTTATTCACATTGAAATACCCTTACATCCTATATTTTTGATGCTTCTGCGGTTTCCATGAAGATCACCAAATTTAGAGACCCCCTAAAGGATGACTACATTAATACGTTAGAACTTATATATGAACTTGTATTGTTTGCGGGGGGTGTAGGAACCACTGGGGGGATGGGGGGGTACAGCTCACTTGATACACAGAACACTTAATACCTTCTATATGCTTACATACACATAATAAGAAATCTAGGGGGGGGGGGTTGTCCCCCTTATCCCCCCAGTTCCTACACCCATGGTTTCGGGGGTTAGTGGAGCTACTTATCTGCACCTCCCATTATGTGTAGGAGAGGATCTGCCCAGGAGTTTGTCTACAGTAGTCACTGCAAGGATGGAGATAACTTCTGGACACCCTCCTGGGCAGATTCTTCCCCACAGATGATGGGTGGGCTGAGGCATATCTGCAAGCTCGAAATGCTAAAGTTTTATTGAGATATTTTTCTTGAAATGCTGATTTTACAACTAACCAGTAATTAAGTAAACAAATAAACCCGTTTGTGAGGGTGAAAGGTCGGATTACACAACTGTGTCCATCGTAGGATCCGTATTTTACACAGAGCGACCTTTGCCCTTGGACAATAGTTCAGCAAATAAAGAAGGGTCATTACACTGGGATGGCGTCCTAAGCACAGCAGGACATCGTGTACCGTCGCGACATTGTACGGCTTGTGCTTGCAGGAAGACAAATGTGCAACTGAAGGTGCGCCAGGGTCATCGGGGATTGCCATTATATTGCCTGTAGTTTGAAGGGCAGAGAAACCTTATTATGTCTTACTCTTCCACAGCGTTATGTCATGAGCGCTGAATACAGAGCTTATCTGAATCCACAATTCATCCCAGCTGACTAATCCTTTTTTAAATATGGCCGTCATCACTAGAACAATAGTTGAAAATAAAAGGCTGTATTAATTTATTTTAAACATGGTAAAAACATTTTGCAAACCGTTCAGTCAAGTTCTTCAAATGAGAACACTAGAAGTAGGACAATTCAGGTTCAAAATATGGTATTTGGTATAAATTATTGGTAATATCAAGTACATTATTCATTTGATTTAATTTAAAAAATTGTATTTTCTACAATAAATTAAAATTGAAGTTTGTAGGAAGAAAGATACAGAGGGAGAAAGAAGAGCAACAGAGGAGGAGGTAAACGATGGAGGGGAGGACAGAAGGGAGAGAAAGAAGAGGTGACGCAAAAGGAGAAGGGGTAGGGCAGGGTGTAAAGGATGGGAAAAGGGGAGAGGGGGAGAAGACAAAGGGGAGGGGGGAAGAAGAGAGGGTGGAGAGAGAGTAGGAGGAAAAAAGAGTGGAGGGGCAATGGGATTGGAAGAGGTGAAATGAGGGGGAGGTAGAGAGTGGGTGAGGGGAGGAGAATGGAGAGGGACAGAGGAGACAGAGTACAGAGAGAGAGAAGGGGGATAAGGAAAAGGGTGGAAGGGAGAATTAACAAGGGGCAGGATAGAGATAAGGGAGAGGAAAGGAATATGGGAGAAAGGGAGATTGGGTGTGAATGGGGGAGGAGAGAGAGGAGGGAGAAATAGTGGTGGGGACAAGGGGACAGCAGGAGGGAGGTAGAGAGGAGAGGGGAGAGGAAGGATGGAGAGGTGAAAGTAGAAAGAGGGAAAGAAAACAGGAGAGAAAGGGGAAAGGAAAGATATTGTGACGAGGGTGAAGGTGTGGAGAGGAGGCAGAGAGAGAGAGAAGGGGAAAGGAAATATATTGTGACGAGGGTGAAGGTGTGGAGAGGAGGCAGAGAGAGAGAGAGAGAAAGGGGTAAGGAAAGATATTGTGACGAGGGTGAAGGTGTGGAGAGGAGGCAGAGAGAGAGAGAGAAGGGGAAAGGAAAGATATTGTGACGAGGGTGAAGGTGTGGAGAAGCGGCAGAGAGAGAGAGCAGGGGAAAGGAAAGATATTGTGATGAGGGTGAAGATGTGGAGAGGAGGCAGAGAGAGAGAGCAGGGGAAAGGAAAGACATGGTGATGAGGGTGAAGATGTGGAGAGGAGGCAGAGAGAGAGAGAAGGGGAAAGGAAAGATATTGTGATGAGGGTGAAGATGTGGAGAGGAGGCAGAGAGAGAGAGAAGGGGAAAGGAAAGATATTGTGATGAGGGTGAAGGTGTGGAGAGGAGGCAGAGAGAGAGAGAAGGGGAAAGGAAAGATATTGTGATGAGGGTGAAGGTGTGGAGAGGAGGCAGAGAGAGAGAGCAGGGGAAAGGAAAGATATTGTGATGAGGGTGAAGATGTGGAGAGGAGGCAGAGAGAGAAAGAAGGGGAAAGGAAAGATATTGTGATGAGGGTGAAGATGTGGAGAGGAGGCAGAGAGAGAAAGAAGGGGAAAGGAAAGATATTGTGACGAGGGTGAAGGTGTGGAGAGGAGGCAGAGAGAGAGAGCAGGGGAAAGGAAAGATATTGTGACGAAGGTGAAGGTGTGGAGAGGAGGCAGAGAGAGAGAGAAGGGGAAAGGAAAGATATTGTGACGAGGGTGAAGATGTGGAGAGGAGGCAGAGAGAGAGAGAAGGGGAAAGGAAAGATATTGTGATGAGGGTGAAGATGTGGAGAGGAGGCAGAGAGAGAGAGAAGGGGAAAGGAAAGATATTGTGATGAGGGTGAAGGTGTGGAGAGGAGGCAGAGAGAGAGAGCAGGGGAAAGGAAAGATATTGTGATGAGGGTGAAGGTGTGGAGAGGAGGCAGAGAGAGAGAGAAGGGGAAAGGAAAGATATTGTGATGAGGGTGAAGATGTGGAGAGGAGGCAGAGAGAGAAGGAGAAAGGAAAGATATTGTGATGAGGGTGAAGATGTGGAGAGGAGACAGAGAGAGAGAGAAGGGGAAAGGAAAGATATTGTGATGAGGGTGAAGATGTGGAGAGGAGGCAGAGAGAGAAAGAAGGGGAAAGGAAAGATATTGTGATGAGGGTGAAGATGTGGAGAGGAGGCAGAGAGAGAAAGAAGGGGAAAGGAAAGATATTGTGATGAGGGTGAAGATGTGGAGAGGAGGCAGAGAGAGAGAGAAGGGGAAAGGAAAGATATTGTGATGAGGGTGAAGATGTGGAGAGGAGGCAGAGAGAGAAAGAAGGGGAAAGGAAAGATATTGTGATGAGGGTGAAGATGTGGAGAGGAGGCAGAGAGAGAAAGAAGGGGAAAGGAAAGATATTGTGATGAGGGTGAAGGTGTGGAGAGGAGGCAGAGAGAGAGAGAAGGGGAAAGGAAAGATATTGTGATGAGGGTGAAGATGTGGAGAGGAGGCAGAGAGAGAGAGCAGGGGAAAGGAAAGATATTGTGATGAGGGTGAAGGTGTGGAGAGGAGGCAGAGAGAGAAAGAAGGGGAAAGGAAAGATATTGTGATGAGGGTGAAGGTGTGGAGAGGAGGCAGAGAGAGAGAGAAGGGGAAAGGAAAGATATTGTGACGAGGGTGAAGGTGTGGAGAGGAGGCAGAGAGAGAGAGCAGGGGAAAGGAAAGATATTGTGATGAGGGTGAAGGTGTGGAGAGGAGACAGAGAGAGAGAGAAGGGGAAAGGAAAGATATTGTGATGAGGGTGAAGGTGTGGAGAGGAGACAGAGAGAGAGAAGGGGCAAGGCAGAGCAAGAGCAGGGAGACACAGAGAGGCACAGCCTTATATCAAGGGGTGTGGGCATTCCTTGGCCCCCTACAAATGACACCCGTAGCTGTCTGCTCGCACCTTAGACCACCTTTGTATGAATGCCATTTTATATAATTGCCCATATGTTGTTATAATAAATACATTGAATGTCTAGATATATACATACATACATACATATATATATATATATATATATATATATATTATTATTATTATTATTATTATCGTTTATTTATAACGCGCCAACATATTCCGTAGCGCTGTACATAAGATACGTTCAATACAAAGATACATACAAATAGTAAAACAAGGAGGGCCCTGTCTTTGAGCCTCCAATGTCCATGGCGCTTTCCCTAAAACACCTTGTGGGATTGAAACTCGCAGACTTACATCCTAAAGGTATTGTGTGAGGAAAAGGAGGGAGAGAGATTTGAGAGTGTGTTAGGGTGATAGGTGATACGCTTCTTTAAAGAGATGTGTTTTTAGAGAGGATTTGAATGTTTTGAGGTTGGAGGATAATCTGGTGGAGCGAGGCAAGGAGTTCCAGAGAATAGGGGCAGCACAAGAAAAGTCCTGAAGGCGAGAGTGAGAAGAGGTGACAAGAGTTGTGGAAAGAAGAAGGTCATTAGCAGAGCGAAGAGGGCGTGTGGGGGAGTATTTGGAGATGAGGCCAGAAATGTATGGGGGAGTGTTCTTGTTGAGGGCTTTGAAAGTTAGGGTCAGGATTTAAAATTTTATTCTGGAGACTATGGGAAGCCAGTGGGGTGATGACAGAGAGGTGATGCCGACACTGAGCGTTGTGTGCGGAAGATGAGTCTAGCAGAGGCGTTCATAATGGATTGAAGTGGAGATAGTCGGGTGGTGGGAAGGCCAACAAGAAGCGAGTTGCAGTAGTCCAGTCGAGAGATGATGAGAGAGTGTATAAGGATTTTAGTTGTGTCTTGTGTAAGAAAGTGGCGAATTCTGGAGATGTTTTTTAGATGGAGAAGACAAGATTTAGTTAGTGATTGTATGTGAGGGATGAAGGACAGGGCGGGGTCCAGTAGAACCCCAAGACAACGGGCTTGGGAGGAGGGGGTGATGATGTCGTTGTTGACAGTGAGAGAGATGTGAGGAATCGGTGCCGTTGGGAGAGGGAGGGAAGATTAGGAGTTCAGTTTTAGACATGTTGAGTTTCAGATGGTGGGTGGACATCCAAGAGGATATACTAGAGAGGCAGTTGGAGACGTGTGTTAGAAGAGAGGGGGATAGATCTGGTGCGGAGACGTAGATTTGGGTGTCATCTGCATAGAGATGATATTGCAGCCCAAAAGGGTACCAAGTGAGGAAGTGTAGATGGAGAAGAGGAGCGGGCCTAGGACAGATCCTTGGGGTACGCCAACAGACAGGGGGTAGGTAGAAGAAGAGGTGTCAGAGAAGGAGATACTGAATGATCGATTTTGTAGGTATGATGAGAACCACGAGAGAGCAGTGTCTCGAATACCGAGGGAGAAGCGGATATGGAGTAGAAGTGGGTGGTCAACAGTGTCAAAGGCAGCAGAGAGATCTAGAAGAAGAAGAAATGAAAAGTGACCTTTTGACTTGGCGGTAAGCAGGTCATTGGTGACTTTAGCAAGAGCTGTCTCAGTGGAGTGTTGGGGCCGAAAGCCGGATTGGAAGGTGTCAAGAAAGGAGTTAGAGGAGATAAAGCTGGTAAGGCGGGTATAGACGAGCCGCTCCAGCAGTGTGGAAGACAGAGGAAGTAGAGCGATAGGGCGGTAGTTAGAAGCAATGTCAGAGTCAAATGAGTACTTTTTGAGGATGGGTGTAATTGTGGCGTGTTTTAGACAAGATGGAAACTTGCCGGTAGTTAGGGAAAGGTTGAAAATGTGTGTGAGAGCTGGGATTAGTGTGGTAGAGAGGGGAGGGATGAGCTGAGATGGAATAGGGTCCTGGGGACATGTACACATCTTATACTGTATGTCTGCATTATGCACATCCCTGAACTTAGATTGAACTTTAACCAAATGTAAACCATTTAAATATATGCACATTGCTCATTTGAATATTTATATAAATAAACATAAATAAATGAAGTCACTGCATATACATATATACATATATATATACATATAGTGTGCAAAGGCCTGTGCATTGTGCATACATTGTGTTACATGTGTCCATATTTAACCCTTTGCAGACATGTATTTATACACACAATATGGACATATAATAAATATAAAGGCTTCTGTAAATGCTGTTATTGGATTCCACGCCTGGAACCGTTAGCAGAGACACATCGGAGGAGAGCTCGTAGAGTCTGGTTGTGTTCAAGCTTAGCCTGGAGTGTCAAGCGACACAATGATCTGCGCCCCTGAGGAAGCCTGGGGTGGGCGGACGACATCCCAGGCAGGAACTGCTTTAGTATTTGATTTTATAAGGGATATTATCATCTGAGGTGGCAACGGCGGCTTGTGCATTTCACTCAGTTTACAAAATGTTAAGAATAACTTCATCAGAGAGCTCTGGGCCCCCTTCCAAGGTTGGCCGCTCATTCTGGTATTCCCCTGTAGCATCCCAGAATGCACAGGCTTTTTACTACTCTTTAAGGTGAAACCAACTTGTTTGAGGATGACAGGGCCCCTTTAATAAGAATTAAGCTGCTTTTACATGTTTTAAATGTATTGAAGTCCTATTGGTTAACACTCCGCGTAGAATCTCCAGTGTGATATTTATAACGGACATGACAGGAGGCGCCATTTTGTACAAAGCAAAAGGCACCAGAAGGCATTGGCCCTTTAAAGGGACATGGCCGGTTTCTGGCTTTCCCTAGGAATATATGTATTTCTTTCCTTGTATGTACTTTATGTTCCTTTATGTTGCCAGTTGTGCTCAGCAGATCGAGGGATGAGACAAATGGACATGGGAATTACGGAGTACGTGAAAACGTCCCAGCCCTCCCGCAGTATCCATAATGGACCCGCACCAGCTGCGGCCTTGGAGTCCGGTGTACATGGCTGAATTATGCACATTATTAAATAGTTATTTATACTTAATATGAGTTTTGCAGACATATCTCGGCTTTAGAGCATTTCCCTGGTGTTCAAATCCAAGAGCCATCTCTTGCACTTCTTAAAAATATATATTTTTATTGAATTTACTGGACCACTTAGTCCCGAACTACACGGCGTCAGCGCATTGTAAAGAACATTTCAGTACCGTTGTATCAGACACACATAGCGCTGAGTTCACTTCTTCCATCGGATTGACTGGTCACATAATGCAGTGCACTGGCTGTTTGGCCAAGCCGCCATCCTCATTATCTATGGATCAGGGTGTGGGACGGAGTCTAGGGCTGTGACAAAATCAATTCAAAGTCAATTTAAAGAAAAAACTGAGTGCTAGTGGACAACCGCCTAGGTAACAGAGCTCAACGCCAAGCAGCAGCTGCAAAGGCAAGGAAAATATTAGCATGTATTAGGAAGGGTATAGAAGCCAGGGAAGCAAATATAATTCTGCTACTATACAAATCCCTAGTACGCCCTCATTTGGAATATGGAGCACAATTTTGGGAACCACTTCATAAAAAGGACATTTTATAGCTGGAAAAGGTACAGAGAAGGGCAACAAAACTAATAAGGGGAATGGAGGGGCTAAGTTATGAAGAAAGACTAACCACATTAAACTTATTTTCTCTAGAAAAAAGGCCCCTAAGAGGGGATATGATTACCTTATATAAATACATCCAGGGTCAGTATAAAGATTTGTCAGGGGAGCTTTTTGTGCCAAGAGGTTTTCACCTGACAAGAGGACATCCCTTGAGGTTAGAAGTAAAAAGATTGCACCTTAAAGAAAGAAAAGGGTTCTTCACAGTAAGGGTGGTTAATCTGTGGAATTCTCTACCAAAGGAGGTGGTGACAGCGGATTCGATAGATAACTTTAAAAAAGGTGTTTGGCATATATATTTTTTTTAATAACCCATCACTCTCACCCAACAAACATCTGCCATTATTATCTAAACATGTTAGAGACTTTCTTTTTCATTATTATTATGGTTACCTGTCCCCTATAAATTTTCTATTTTAGCCAAGTGTACAGAGAAAGTGTTTATATATATATATATATATATATATATATATATATATATATATATATATATATATATATATATATATATTGCACATCCCTATATAAGGACTTATAGGTTGTATACTCAGCCCTTATAACTCACCCAGACCGTATCATGTAGAAGGGAGGGTCTGTTAGATTTCCCATTGCCGTCTTTTTCTCTGTAGCGTGTACATGTTCTACGTTTGCGTTATCACTTCCTACAATGAGAGTCATATACGGACTCTGTAACCCCAAAACCCAGTTATTTTATGTTATTATAAATAATAATAATAAAAAAAAAAAACAATTTGCATTACATTAGCCATTTTTTGTAAATGTAATAATTCCTGAGAACTTTCTTATTGCGGACATTACAATTGTAATTAGCCGCTTTGACTGTAATTAGCCGCTTTGATGTGCCAATTAGGATTACAGTCTACTTGGCTGTATCTGTTGTGGCCAAAACAAACACCCCATTGTTATCATGCAGTTAGATCCCCTCGCCCACTATTATCCAGCACATTAGCATAGTGAGCCACACAATACTATAATCAAACAATATAATCAATAATGAATATCTCACTAATGATTCCCAGTTGACAAAAAAAAAACATTTACAGTTTTTTTTTTTTTATATAAAACCAGCTGATGGGGTGGAAAGTGTCCTTTTACATATTGTAACAAGGGGATTATTTAAGTTTGTGCACCCCCAACAGTTACTCTTCCTCCTCCATTCTTCATCATACATTTACCGACCACCTATAGAGAACTCATAAGTGTAAATGTGTCTGTCAGTATACGGTAAGTCAGTACGTGCCAGGTATACTTAGACAGAATATACTCTGTATTCAGACATTTCATGGCATTGTATCAGCAACAAACAGCTGGCTACCACCTGAAAATGTGCTGCCCTAGGCCTGAGCCTAAAGGGCCGAGGCTGATACTCACCGAGGATTGGTACTTGTGGGTGAAGTTTACCTACAGCAAATAAACATGCTAACACCCCCATATATACCCTCTCATTCCCAACCCTTGGGCAAGCAAGTCATCCAGTCGTACTAGTGCCCCGAGATAGTAAAGACCGGCCCCAAAAATATAAGGAATAATGAAAAGCAACGTGAAATGATATAATACGCCTCAAATTCCAATGGATATTCACATGTTCTCATTTCCTGGTATCCCAAGTTATATGTAATTACCCTCCACCGCGCTCGCCGGATATTCGGTATCATGGACTCGCAATGTCACCACATGAAAAATTCACATAGATTAAAAGGTGTTGTTGAAAATACAAGAGCAGAAGAAGAGGTGGAACGGGGTGTAAAATAGAAATAAATAAAATGTAGGCAAAAAAGTTTAAAGTAAAACATTTTTTTTTAAAAAGACAATATTCCAGAGACCCATTTATCTGTAACGCACTTAGAAGCAGGTCTTAAACATTACAAAAACACGGCGCACATTGGTTACGATAGGATTGTTTAATCTCGGTGCAAAGGCATTTTTATCAATGTTAGACTAAGGTGTGCCAGGGCCCTGCACCAGCCGAGTTATGGAGCTGAATGAAGACATAGATCACGTCAAAATTGTCAAAGGGGGGTCCCGGCAGAGCCGCCTCCCCACCACGCGGCAGAGCCGCTCCGCCTCCCCCCCACGCGACAGAGCCGCGCCGCCTCCCCCCCACGCGGCAGAGCCGCGCCGCCTCCCCACCACGCGGCAGAGCCGCGCCGCCTCCCCACCACGCGGCAGAGCCGAGCCGCCTCCCCACCACGCGGCAGAGCCGAGCCGCCTCCCCACCACGCGGCAGAGCCGAGCCGCCTCCCCACCACGCGGCAGAGCCGCGCCGCCTCCCCACCACGCGGCAGAGCCGCGCCGCCTCCCCACCACGCGGCAGAGCCGCGCCGCCTCCCCACCACGCGGCAGAGCCGCGCCGCCTCCCCACCACGCGGCAGAGCCGCGCCGCCTCCCCACCACGCGGCAGAGCCGCGCCGCCTCCCCACCACGCGGCAGAGCCGCGCCGCCTCCCCACCACGCGGCAGAGCCGCGCCGCCTCCCCACCACGCGGCAGAGCCGAGCCGCCTCCCCACCACCCGGCAGAGCCGAGCCGCCTCCCCACCACCCGGCAGAGCCGCCTCTCCAGCCTTTGCATCACTCATTTTGAACACTAAAACATAATTTAGTAATGCTTAAAGCCTGATCTTTTAAAGAGTTCCTTGTTTCCTTAAAGGCATATATGAGTTTCCTGGATTATGAAGGAAAAAAAGCAGTGTATGGAAAAAAAGTTTTGCATGAAAAAAATAAACATTCACAAACTCACCCTGATGTCTGCTAAATCTCTTGAGTTTGTAAGCAGCAGCTTTTGAGTTAACACCCCTGAAAATCTCTGCTAAAATTAGCATAAAATTCAACTATACATTTTAATACAAGGTAACAATCAGGGATGGCAGTTTGTGCAGGAAGGAATCATGGGATATGTAGTCCCCCTGTAGAAGGAAATCGGAAGAGTCACACACTGATCTGTAGATGTCTGCATTGTGTTGCTGCTTGCTTGAAGGCTAGTAAAGGGTTAAACTACATATTTTAATGCAGTGTTTCTATTGGTAGGTACACTGTACCTATGTAAGCAGCTCTGGGGGTGTGGAAAACAATTTATAGTTTTAAATAAAATAAATCTGTATGTGATTAGAAGGACTCCGTGTAATGTGCGTGTCTGATACAAGCAGCGGGTGTTACATTAGAGAGAGGGAAACACAGGGAAACTTACATTTACCTTTAAGCTGTAGTCCATTAAATAAACAAAAAAAGCTGAATAATTTCTGACTAAAAAAAAGAATATAAAGATCATTGGGATAAAGATTATTCATAATTGAATTAGCCAAGTTTCTTTTAATATTCACTTTTGAGATTTCCATACTTTGTGGCGCTGTGCGTAGCAAATGAGCTTTAAAAATAACACCCAACTTGGTTTTGGGCTGATCCTGAAAAGTCAGAAAACATTGGAGGATGAAAAGATGGCGTCCACAAATAGTGAACAAACGTTAAAAAGACTCTGCGAGTGTCGCTCTTTGGCAGGGACTGTTCTCCACATTATTATATTATATATACAAGATGCTTCATGCACCTCGTGGTCGAACGTCCGTCTCTGCTTCTACTTCTCCTCGGCAGCCTTTACTTTTTCTTCTTCTCCTGAGTGCTTGTGAACCAAGAGTCCAAGAGCTTCTTGCTATAGTAAATCTGCCAGCCATGAACTTGAACGGCCACTACCATAACCAAGTACATGACGGATACGGCAGAGAAGCCGAAAATGAAGCGGTAAACCTTGCCATGGCGATACATCTGCTGCGCCATGGGGAACATCTCCATACTGCCGTAGATCAGAGGAGCAATGGAGAACAGTCCTGTGCTGATCATGGAGAGCACAAGGTAGCTTATGTTGTTACGAGGGAAGGAGAACAAGCCAAGGAGCGAGGGGATGATGCTCAGGAGGTACGGATATTCCCACTGGTACGGCATCGCGATCACATCATGGGACACCAGCTTCAAGTGAGCTACACACATCTGAGCAGCCACCAGCAGCCAGATCACCACATGGGCATAGATGAGCTTCTTGATCTCAGACTTCAAGGAGACACTGCAACAAGGGGAGAAAAATAGATAAATCAGGTGATAAAGAGACCAAACACTTTAGGCTTTGTGGGGCAGCTTTATAGTTACATTCCGATCCGCAAAATCATTTGATTTAGTACACTGGGAATATTATGTTGAGGAGAGACAGAGAGGGTGGGGGGGGGGGAGAGAGGGAGACAGAGAGGGTTGGGGGGGGGGGAGAGAGGGAGACAGAGAGGGTGGGGGGGGGGGGAGAGAGGGAGACAGAGAGGGTGGGGGGGGGGGGGAGAGAGGGAGACAGAGAGGGTGGGGGGGGGGGAGAGAGGGAGACAGAGAGGGTGGGGGGGGGGAGAGAGGGAGACAGAGAGGGTGGGGGGGGGAGAGAGGGAGACAGAGAGGGTGGGGGGGGGGGAGAGAGGGAGACAGAGAGGGTTGGGGGGGGGAGAGAGGGAGACAGAGGGGGTGGGGGGGGGGGAGAGAGGGAGACAGAGAGGGTGGGGGGGGGGAGAGAGGGAGACAGAGAGGGTGGGGGGGGGGGGAGAGAGGGAGACAGAGAGGGTGGGGGGGGGGGGAGAGAGGGAGACAGACGAGGGTGGGGGGGGGAGAGAGGGAGACAGAGAGGGTGGGGGGGGGAGAGAGGGAGACAGAGAGGGTGGGGGGGGGGGAGAGAGGGAGACAGAGAGGGTGGGGGGGGGAGAGAGGGAGACAGAGAGGGGGGGCGGGAGAGAGAGGGAGACAGACAGGGGGGAGACAGACAGGAGGGAGACAGACAGGGGGGAGAGAGAGCGAGACAAACAGGGGGGAGAAAGAGAGAGACACAGACAGGGGGAGAGAGAGAGAGAGACAGACAGGGGGAGAGAGAGAGAGAGAGAGAGAGAGAGAGAGAGAGAGAGAGAGAGAGACAGAGAGGGTGGGGGGGGGAGAGAGGGAGACAGAGAGGGTGGGGGGGGGAGAGAGGGAGACAGAGAGGGTGGGGGGGGGGAGAGAGGGAGACAGAGAGGGTGGGGGGGGAGAGAGGGAGACAGAGAGGGTGGGGGGGGAGAGAGGGAGACAGAGAGGGGGGGGGGGGGGGAGCGGGAGAGAGAGAGGGTGGGGGGGGAGAGAGGGAGACAGAGAGGGTGGGGGGGGTGAGAGAGGGAGACAGAGAGGGTGGGGGGGTGAGAGAGGGAGACAGAGAGGGTGGGGGGGGTGAGAGAGGGAGACAGAGAGGGTGGGGGGGAGTGAGAGAGGGAGACAGAGAGGGTGGGGGGGTGAGAGAGGGAGGACAGAGAGGGTGGGGGGGGGGAGAGAGAGACAGAGAGGGTGGGGGGGGGAGAGGGAGACAGAGAGGGTGGGGGGGGGGAGAGAGGGAGACAGACAGGGGGAGAGAGAGAGGGAGACAGACAGGGGGAGAGAGAGAGGGAGACAGACAGGGGGAGAGAGAGAGGGAGACAGGCAGGGGAGAGAGAGAGAGGGAGACAGACAGGGGGAGAGAGAGAGGGAGACAGACAGGGGAGAGAGAGAGAGGGAGACAGACAGGGGGAGAGAGAGAGGGAGACAGACAGGGGGAGAGAGAGAGGGAGACAGACAGGGGGAGAGAGAGAGAGAGAGAGAGAGAGAGAGAGGGTGGGGGGGGGAGAGGGAGACAGAGAGGGTGGGGGGGGTGAGAGAGGGAGACAGAGAGGGTGGGGGGGTGAGAGAGGGAGACAGAGGGTGGGGGGGTGAGAGAGGGAGACAGAGGGTGGGGGGGGAGAGGGAGACAGAGAGGGTGGGGGGGTGAGAGAGGGAGACAGAGAGGGTGGGGGGGGTGAGAGAGGGAGACAGAGAGGGTGGGGGGGTGAGAGAGGGAGACAGAGAGGGTGGGGGGGGGGGAGAGAGACAGAGAGGGTGGGGGGGGGAGAGAGAGACAGAGGGGGGGGGGGAAAGAGAGAGACAGAGAGGGGGGGGAAGAGAGAGACCAGAGAGGGGGGGAAGAGAGACAGAGAGGGGGGGAAAGAGAGAGACAGAGAGGGGGGGAAAGAGAGAGACAGAGAGGGGGGGAAAGAGAGAGACAGAGAGGGGGGGAAAGAGAGAGACAGAGAGGGGGGGAAAGAGAGAGACAGAGAGGGGGGGAAAGAGAGAGACAGAGAGGGGGGGGGAGAGAGAGACAGAGAGGGGGGGGAAGAGAGAGACAGAGAGGGGGGGGAAGAGAGAGACAGAGAGGGGGGGGGAAAGAGAGAGACAGAGAGGGGGGGGGGAAGAGAGAGACAGAGGGGGGGGGAAGAGAGAGACAGAGAGGGGGGGAAAGAGAGAGACAGAGAGGGGGGGAAAGAGAGAGACAGAGAGGGGGGGGGAAGAGAGAGACAGAGAGGGGGGGGGAAGAGAGAGACAGAGAGGGGGGGAAAGAGAGAGACAGAGAGGGGGGGAAAGAGAGAGACAGAGAGGGGGGGAAAGAGAGAGACAGAGGGAGAGATAGAGGGGGGAGGGAGAGTCTTCTCATGCATACCCAACTTTCAAGATACATTTTCTACACTTGCAAAATAGTTAATAACAGCCTATTGTAATTACATGTCTTTATGTGTGTACTTTGAATTTCTACAATGACGAGGACTTTTGCCGAGTACCTTTAATTACCTAAATAAAAATTAAAATGATTTATATTAATTACATATAATGTGCCACAATCTGCTGGGAGGATTCACTTTACAGACATTCCCCAAACATTGCGCACAAACAGAAGTGTGAATTCACTGATGTGATCCATCCCAGACGGCGTCAGAGCGGAGCATTTCCGGTTATGCTCGGGCAGCGCGGTGGCCATGTCTCCATTATAGCCACAACAAAGGCTACGTGTAGAAGATAAACCCGTTGTGGTACAGTTGTGT